>CM069452.1:478532-558678 GCA_035610835.1 Ophiura sarsii | reverse complement strand
AGATGACCCGATCACATTTTCGTAACACAGAATTATTTCAAACATACGGAGATTTTCATATCATATGAAAGCTCGTATTTTTCTCATCATCATACTGAAATTTGACGGCCTAAATCGGTATAATTACGGAGAAATCGATGAAATAACGTCGAATTACCGCGAATGGTGGTAACCACCGATATACATTAGTTTGTGTACTACTCAATGGGTACAGTTCACAGCATATTGTGCGTCTAAAATAAGAACCATTAGAGAGCTATGGAACTCAAAACTTTGGAACACGACTTTTTTAAGGATGACCTTTCATGTAGAATAGAAAACTTCATGTTGAAAATCGGAACATCTACCTTTAACGGTTAACCATTGATCCACCGATCGTGACATTGTTGCCACTATTATACCTTATTTGTATGTTACTCTCGCACAAAATGTGTTTGTAATGCAATTATAGTCCTTATTTCCGTTGAAAGAACGGTAAAAAACGTTGACAATTTTCGAACACAAAAATGGCATCATTACACAGACTTCATGCTCGACTGGACGTGGTGTGACGTGTTGCATTATTCATGTTATTTAGATTAATGTTTGACCTAGCGAGTGACGACACACTTTATAATTCTACGGAAACACCATTCGTGTCATTATGATGGCTGTTTGATACATGAACGTTTGACCAGGGGTATGCGACTCAACTTGCCGATCTGAAGTTAAAATAATTTAACTTTGGCCGTACGGCGTACACTAGGTGTTGTCTGCAGGCCCGTAACTATTGTACCAATATACCTTTTTTTTGTACCAATGTACCTTTTTTGTACCAATGTACTTTTTTTTGGTACCAAATATACCCTTTTTTGGTACTAATGTACCTTTTTTTTTGTGAAAACGCCCCCCACACCCAAATTTTCGGAAAACGCCCCCATTTCCCATTGTGTAAAGCATTTTTTGGGCCGTTTGGGACTAAAACATGTCCTAACCACCCCCCCCCCCCCCCCCCCCCCCCCCCCCCCCCCCCCCACCCCCCCCCCCCCCCCCCGCTCTCGAAATGTTCTGAGATGACTAAAAAAAGGGGAACCTTTTACGATTTTTTTTGGTACCAATGTACCTTTTTAAAAAAATACGCCCCCTCCCCCATCTTAAAAATTCCTGCTTACGGGCCTGGTCGTCTGCTTTAGGTTAGACTTAATTGAAGTTCGATTTTGAAAGTTATAATAAAATGTACGTGTTGAGCGGTTTTTACAAGCCTGAAATATCTGGAATTTCACGTTTCATTGTTTGTTTTATGTATTTAAATTCATTTTCTCACTTTACACCATACCGTCATTGTTTGTGTCCTATACGGACTTTTTTTGAAGTGGGACGATATTAATTTATTTGGATATTTACCTCGCTAGTCAATATTCCGTTCTTATTCTCCAGTTTTGCTGTCAAAATTACATCGCTAGTAATTTACGCTGCATAGTTAGGGCATAAGTACTAGCAAGGTAGCTTACATCGCTCGTAAGTTACCAGTGGCGTAGCCAGAGGGGGGGGGGGGGGGGGGGGGGGAGGGGCGGCCGCAATATTGACTCTCTGTCAGTTGAGATTGGCACTGTCGGTTCATTTGACAAGATGAATCATGGAATTATGATGGTCAAAAGTACACAGACGGAAAAATTTTCGCTCGCTACGCGCGCATGTGTCCCAAAAGTTAATATTTTTTTGGTTAGAAGCTTGTTCAAAGCAGAACTTTACCTTACTCTTAGCACAATTAAATGTAAAGTCGAAAATTTTTCGCCCGCTACGCGCGCATTTCTTTCGTCGCCAAAATCTTGTCGGTTCACTTTTCTTTCTTGCCCCCAATATGAAAACCTAGCAACGCCACTGTAAGTTACGCCAGTTTGGTGCACTCGGTCGAGTATGTTTTAGTAGTGTTTCAATGTAGTGTAACGGGATTGCAAATTATAATTTATTTAATTTCCCAAAAAGTGCGAGCTACTTATTGTATAAGTTCATCAGGTTTGTTGAGGTAAATAATTGGATTAAACATTATGTTTATCAAAACCAGTAATTGAGGTGAATAAATATAAATATTTACTCACCAGCTAACGTTTCTTCTGACTAGTTCAGCTACGAGCTACTTGTTTTTAAGGACTCTTTTTGTATTTTTACATTACTGCATTAATTAGAGCATGCCGGGATAGCACCAGAACTTTTATTTTTAATCAATTAGCGATTTGGCCAATCGACGCGCGCGCGTTGGCTTCCGTCTTTCTGGCACGCACGCACGGCAGAAATTTGCCTCATTGCGATTTTGATATTTGAGACGGACGGATGCGTGGATTTGTTGTGTATCGATACATTTTAGAGTTTTATCCGAGGATTTTTGAAAGTAAGTTTATTAATGAATCAGTAAGATCTTTTAGCATCCAATCCGTAACGTATTCTGTAAATATGAATGCATCACATTTATAATCATGTTAAACAAATTATTTGGTTTCGTCAGTTATATTTTTCGGTGTATTTTTAAAAGATAAAATACGGCCTCTTTTCTGGGCTACACTGTGAGTATGCAGTATGGGACACAGTGATTTTTGGAACGCTTTAAGATCGTAGGCATGTTTTTAATCAATAGTTCTTGATTTATTCGATGGTTTATAAATTCAAAACATCCAAATTTTGTATCGTATGTTTTACACGAGCCTATTGATTTGTGTATTTTCGATTGATCTGGCTGGTTATAATTGAGAGAGGTTTTTCGGTGTATTTTTAAAAGATAAAATACGGCCTCTTTTCTGGGCTACACTGTGAGTATGCAGTATGGGACACAGTGATTTTTGGAACGCTTTAAGATCGTAGGCATGTTTTTAATCAATAGTTCTTGATTTATTCGATGGTTTATAAATTCAAAACATCCACATTTTGTATCGTAGGTTTTACACGAGCCTATTGATTTGTGTATTTTCGATTGATCTGGCTGGTTATAATTGAGAGAGGTTTTTCTGACAGCTTTTAGGATAATTGTTTTTATTATCCGTATATAAAAATAATGTACAATTATGGGTGTTCAGACTGACGAGACCTGACGATTATAATGTTGTTAAAGTGTAAACCAGTTGACGCTAGCCTAGCGTGTTGTTGTGGGGTAAAATGTAGGCCTGACTGTGTAAGTATTTTTAAAACTATACAGTCGGTTTTGGATTATTGTTAAAACTTGCGAGTTAAATTCTGTATGCCAAAAAATTGAGTACGCCTTTCTAAAAAAATATGATGCGGCATGTGAAGGGGGGAAGGCCTGTTTTAAGGGGGTGTGGACTCTCAGGTATAGCCTCCGTAAAACTGCCGTAACTTCTTCAATATTCATTTAATCTTTATATAAGGATACAGTTGTTTGCATAAAAGGGTTCAATGAATCCAACCATGATAATGAAATTTACCATTTTGGAGAAAAATATAAAAAACACGTTTTTTGACCCATTTTAGGTTCTGCAAAGATAACTCAAAATATATTTTGTCAAATTTTGTCATACTAGTTTTATTATAATCCTAATAAAATTCCCTAGGAGGTGTATTTAAAAATAAAAAACAAATCTTATTTATTTTTTGAATTATAGACAAAAAGGTGACAAAAAGCGTGATTTTTTTACCTCCAAAATCGTGAAATTCACGAGTTTGTTGCTTATATAGTCTAGTCTTTCACAGTCTAATCAAATTTTTCTTGTCTTGTCTTGTTGTATCTATTAATGGTGATTATTGGTGGTCGGCGTAGCAGTTGTGAATAAATAAATTGTTGTATAAAGTGAAACAAAAACAAAGTTGTCCGACGTTTTTGTCTTGTCGTCAGTAGAAGGGTAGTCTACTCGTATGCCTTGTATAATTTCACTGTCACACAATCGAACACCCCCTGATACTTCCCATTTTGAGAACCGACCAAATAGTCTACTCGTATGCCTTGTATAATTTAAGTGGAGCGTGGGGTTCCATCCCCACAACGGACCCGGGCGCCTTATTATACACGTACAGGTTTCCTATTTAACAAATGTTTAAACCCTGGGCCCAAACAACAACAAAAATAGGTGGTATCAATAGTGTTCAGAAAGATATGTACAACTATATTAGGCTATCTTTCTGAAAACAAAGATATTATTCACATTTAGACATTATTCATGCTTATCATATCATTCACTTTATGTCAATGGAAATGGCAGAACATTTCGTTCAAAGAAAAAGCTAATTATGAACACGTATAGGCCTACCAGTATTCAAACTTTGTTACATGCGTTTTTAGGTGTTCAAAAGCAACATTTCTTATGACTATTTGTAAAACAGATGAACTAAAGTGTTAATTCTGATTTTATATTATTTTAGATTTAATTGGTGTAATCATGATTTAACAATAAAACACTGGACATGTCTGAGGAATTATCAAATGCAAATTATGACACTTCGGACGCTAGCGTCATCGTCAAAGCGTATTTTGTTATTTGAGATGATACTCATAAAGCTTCATTAATATGTATTTCTGCTCAAAAAGATGTAAACGGTGATCATTCTGAAATCCATTTTGATGGTTATTAACTTATTTCTTTGCACAATTTCGGGCGATTTCTTGACAAATAACAGTTAGCAGAATAAATCTTACTCAAATCGGTGTTTTAGCAAATTAAGATTTTAGCGGCGAACTTAACATAGGTGAGGCTACCAAGATAAATAAAGTTGAGGTTTAGGAGAAAAATCAATGAAAGTTTATGAAACCTCCCTGAATATCAAAAACTAAGAGGCTCTACCACCAGAACCCAAGCGTGTGCTTCAGATTTTGTCGGCCGCGGCCATTGTATTTTTGATTTCGAAGAGTTGTCTTGGAATCCGTTGAGAACACCGGATAGACAAGGCCCAGGCCATTACTTAATACCCACAAGAACACAACTACAGGCTGTATCAAAAAGATTTGTACCGTGGTCTGATCAGTTTTTCAGAATTGTTTTTGATATGTTACGAACCATTTAGACCATTTTGCTTCTATATGCAAAATTATTGAAGTTTCATCTTTTCTAAGAATTTTGATTTACGACAATCGAACATTTTTTTCAGAATTTACAAGCTTTTAAAGGAATATTGGTGTTTTTATCATTTTCATCGAAACGTTAGATCTGAAGCGCACAATTCAAAGTTCCTCCTGACACTCCATAATGTAACGTGAAGTCCGATTTTCAATTTCACATTTTTCTTTTCTACACGCGGATCCAGCTATATGGGTACATTATCGATTACTGGTAGTGCAATTGGGGTATCATGCGCAGGTTGGATAGTCGGCCGTTCCGATGGATCAATACGCCACACACACGCTACCTGTCATACTCTCCCCCGTGTTGAAATGTAAAATGTGAAAATGAAATTGTGACTTTACCTTACATTTTGGATTGTTACTCCTTCAATATTTAACTGATCCTAGCGTGCAATATCTTAAAGAAGATAAATTTATCAACAACCTTTATGATTTAATATTTTTAGGTAGGATATATATTTTCTGAGTAAAAAGCCCATTTATTACCTGAATAGTTACTTTTTGTGATGAATGTAGGCCTATACAATAGGATGCATGTATCGGATGCATGTATCAGATCAGACACATGTACTAGGTTATGTGCATTGATTTAATAGGCAAGTGATATCCATTAACATGTGATTATAATCGGTTTCTCGCAAATGTGTTACCTCATTAAAAGTTGTGGGCCTGTCCACTCTTTGGGAGAGGTAGACTGTTTCCCGAATAAATCAATATAACTTCGATCCTAAAACAGGCCAGAAAGGAAAAACTATGTTACACACACCATGGTTACACTCGCACTTTAAATTTAATAGGCCTACAATATTAAACATTTGTACGCTTATCAATATCATCAATTTTCACTTACCAAATACTTAGTTGTCTTCGATGACATCACTCGAGTCCGATGAATCTGCATCGTGGTCTGAATCCTCAGATAATTTGATGATAATTTGGGGAATGTCAATATCACAGATGCGATCTTTTTCTCAGTACGAATTTTCAATTTCCCGGACGTGACGACACGCATTTTTCCAGTCTGATGGGGACACCTTTTCCAATGCCTTATCGAATAGTTTTTAATTGTCATTGATGTTAAAAGTTTTGTTGTGCTTTGCAACATGATGTTTAATTTGAGCCCATATTAATTCTTCCGGGTTTAAATCACAATGATATGGTGGCAGACGCAAAATGTCATGACCAAACTTTTTGGCCATTTCATCTATCTTATACCTTTGGAAACGTGGTTCATATCGTTTCATGATGTCGTAAAGCTCTGGTTTCTTAAGGTTTGCTGAAAAGGTAATATTATTTCTTTTCAGCCATTCCTGCATTATGATCAGACTTCCGGCTGTTGAATGTTGGGATTTTCTCACTTTTTACACTGTTATAGCTCGCATTGTCCATGACAATCGTAAGAGCCTTGTGGTATATTTGGAAAGACCTTTGTTTCAATCCACTCTTCAAAGTGCTTTGAATTCATCTGATTGTGATAGTCTTCAGTAGATGCCTTGGTGATAAAACTCAGTTTTGCGTTAGGAACAAAACCCTGGTCATCGGTCACTCCCTGCATGCACTATAAGGGAGCGGTCACTATTTACGCCAGGGGGGGGGGGGGGGGGGGGAATGGAGGATTTCCATCTATTTTCCCCACATTTTTTCATGTTCCCCCTTTTGTCTTCCAAAAAAAATTCAGGTTCCCCCCATCCATCAGGTAAAAAAGTTGATGTTCCCCCCTCCCTATTAAACCCCTTATTATTTTTTTCCCCACACGTGTAAAAAAAAAAATTCGCGTTCCCCCCTCAGTTGATTTTTAAATATTCGCGTTCCCCCCTGTCTGTATAGATTTTTTTTCGCGTTCCCCCCTTAACTCCTCCATTCCCCCCCCCCCCTGGCGTAAATAATGCCCGCTCCCTAACTAGCCGTTTTCCTTTGCCCAGTGGTGTCTTGAAACATCCCCTTCCGTTTTTATCAATCCAACCCTTTCTGAGTGTATCATTCCATTAATCCATGTCTCGTCAATATATATCATTTTAGACGAAGGTTTAGTTTCTCTTAGCCTTTTCATTTTCCTTATGTATTGGTGACGCAATAAAACTATCTCTGGTCGTTCAAATAAAAACTTTCGACTGTCTTGTTTCTTGAATTTGAAGCCCATGTTTTTAAAAAAGCCTCCAAAGCGTTGATTTACCACCTTGAAAATGAATGTCTTCACGTCACGTAATACACTCAAAAGTTTGTCAAGTGTGGGGAATTCCTTTCTTTGGTAGAACTGATGAATCTTACGCATTATTGCTTTCATGTCAAAATCGTCAACATTGATTTTATTTGCAGCAGATCTGTTACTACCTGATTTTGGGGGTTTCAGTAGGCGGCATATCGTCTGCTTTAGCATTCCCGTAGCAATTCCCATCCTTTCCAAGATGTTTTGAAGTAGGATTGGCTTTCCTTCAGTCTTTTCTCTCTCTCTCATAAAATGTTTCAGGTTAGCCAATATACTCTGCACGTCGGGCGCCATGATTGAGGAAGTGTTTTCAATGCACCAATGTACAAGCAATGATACAAATGATGATACAAGAGATGAGGCAAACAGGTGTTGGTATTGAGTGATAGTCCAAGTATTAAATTAAATTGAGCTTCTTCCAATCACCTAAAAAACTTTTAAAAAATCCATGTGTTTTGTGTACATAAACCTACATTATTACATAGGCCGAGGGAATAACATCAACTTGAGTGCCTCTTTTCCATAAGTAACACACCACACTATATATTTGGCCTATACTCACCACCTGTTTAAGTAACATTATGAATTCTTCTGAGCTTTTATCTTTCAGAAAGAAGTATTGATCATTGGTTACTCTAGGGTAATATTTAAGAAGATTAACTGTGTATTAAAGTAATATTATGTTATCTTTTTCAAACTTTTACAAATATTTTTTTCTCTCTTATAATGACGTTTGACCGCCAGGAAAGACATTCCTGGCCCCTTAAAATCGATCTTGACTGTATTAAATATCATAACTTTACTAACTCACAATGGAAATCTGTCTTTCAATTATTTAAGGAATTTTCAATATTTTTTGATTTTCATCTTAAAAAGTATGTTCACTTGTGTAAGTACGGTTGCACGGTGTTAACACGGTGTAAAACCATGGAGTTAACACCGACAGTATATTTTAACCCATTCAAACCATGCATGATTTTTAAGTAATTAGGAGGCGTATTGCTTTGTTACTTACAAGATATTTTAGTTTTATGTTTATAAATCTAATTTGACCAAAAAAATGCATTAAGAGAAAAAAAATTCAAGATAGAGGGCGTTCCATGAAAAAGATCGCATACTAAATACTATGCCTTTAACATGGCAAATAGCAATTACATCCAGTACATCCCCATCAAGTTAACCTTGCACCTCCGCCAATATGCAAGAGGTAGCACATTTGCTGAAACCGATTTTTTATAATCTAGGTTATAATGTACATGTCGCCATGCGCAACGGACAACAAAAGGGAATCGTACCCGTTCTATTATAATTGAATTGGTGCGTGACGTCCAATTCATTGCATGTAAATGCATGCCGTGTTACCAAATTGGCCTACATATCATGAAACAGATGTGTCTTCTTTCAGACTATCTTAAAGGTAGATGACCCGATCACATTTTCGTAACACAGAATTATTTCAAACATACGGAGATTTTCATATCATATGAAAGCTCGTATTTTTCTCATCATCATACTGAAATTTGACGGCCTAAATCGGTATAATTACGGAGAAATCGATGAAATAACGTCGAATTACCGCGAATGGCGGTAACCACCAATATAGTTTGTGTACTACTCAATGGGTACAGTTCACAGCATCTTGTGCGTCTAAAATAAGAACCATTAGAGTTATGCAACTCAAACTTTGGAACACGACTTTTTTAAGGATGACCTTTCATGTAGAATAGAAAACTTCAAGTTGAAAATCGGAACATCTACCTTTAAATAAACACAGTTATTATTCCCGACAAGATGGCAGCTAATTGATTGGATTGTTTAAAGACGGCATCAAACGACCAAAAATGATAAACACTTTCCAGGTCATGTCAGATCTACATAAAATGTTGACATAATTCTGTAATATCAGCTTGGTTCAGTGTAAAAGGTAATATTACACAAATATTCCAACATTTGAATCGAGTAAGCTGTTTACTTTCTTTTTAGGCGACGAAAAAAACCCCATTCTATGGGCCCGACCAAACCATTTTTTTTAAAATTTCCTATAAAGTGGAATTTATTTTGCAACTTTGTGGTTTCTTTTGAAAATTTAGAAAATTGCTTGAAAATTCACCAACATTAACCCCGCTCAACCTTTACCTGAGAGGCCAGTTTGCCCGTATAGAACAGTATTTTTTCGTCGCCTTGCCTTAGCCCAAGACAAGGAAATATTGTCTTTTTTTATTAACATCCCGATGGAAGGCTACTGCTTCATCGAGCATTGCCAGAGAAGCCATCAAGAAAAGCCATTCATATCCTTATTGGTACCCACACACTCTTAGAAAAAGGGTGCTTCAGGGGTTCTTGGCTGTCCCGTATATCTGTATATGGAACCCTCAGGGTTAAAGGTTCTTTTAGTTTAAGGAATCCCAAAAACTTCTGTAGAGAACCTTAAGAGGTTCTAAAGACGCATGTTTTGTTCTTTTTGAACCTTTAAAGGTTCTTTGTGGAACCTATAAAGGTTCTAAAAAGGGTTCCATGTACGGGACAGCCAAGAACCCCTGAAGCACCCTTTTTGCCAAGAGTGCACCACACAACTATGAAATATAAAAAATACTCACAACCAGACCAGGTATATTTAGAAATATTTATATACATAATTTTATTTTGACCATTGGTCTACTTGTAAACAATGGACTTCCATTGTGGATTTCAGTCTTGGTATCAGCACTATGTGCTACAAATATATATAACACATAAAACACTACAAACAGTTTCTTTCTTTGTGCATTATCTACAAAACATTTTAAAAAGCTGTACGAAACTTGGTAAAGCCTTCTTGAAGACAGATTATACTTTATATAAGAGCCGGGCGCGGTTTTATCAAGTGGAAGAGAGTTGATAAAGTTCATGTTTAGTTTATGAAGTTCATTATGGTTAATATAATTATGGGTTAGTTAACTATATACATAAACTGGAGGAATGTGTAAGTTTTTGACATGGTATTTAAACAAATCAACAATTAAGAAAGAAGTAAAAACACCCTTTTCTTTAACCAAATTGCATCATTGATAGGTATCGACATGAAAACATGACAATAAAGTGTTAATTTGTTGTTTTTGAATATTTGCAATGTTTTTACTTTGAAAATCTGTTTAGCCTTAGGCAGTGATATCTTGGTGATCGGTTTACAAAATTCGTTTCCCCCAGATTTCGGTATCAGAAAAGAGTCTTTTTCATAACCCTTGCAAAATGTTATGCCTTAAATGTTACCTTTTTAAGCTGTGAGAGAAAGGGTGGTGACATACAGGGTGAGTCAAAAAGACTGCAATAGTGGAAAGAAGCCATTTTGTTTTCAAAACCAAAATGAATTTTAACACTTTTAAAACATTGCAAGAATGCTGTATTTAATCCTAACTTTGTGTGAAAAAATGAAGTCAATCGCATTTTTCGTTTGTATTTGGTGACCCTCTTTGCTGCACAACCAAATTTACCTGTTTGTCCACGAGCACAGTGATTTTCATTTGAAATGGCACATATTGCATTTTCATATTTGAATATCCCGCCAACAAAAAAATGGAAAATTTCAGTTTTTTATTAAAATTTAGAACATACGCTTTCATTGCACGGGTACGATTATAATTGATTATGCTAACCCACATGTAAACAAGAAAGGATGCATCAAATTCCAATAACATCACAAATGAACTCAAGTTTCCAAATTTGAATGAGAGACACATTTTGCGATCTGATGCATATTTTGGGTATCTCGTGGACAAACGTGTAAAATGGGTGCACTGATCAAAAGGTTCACCAAAGACAAACGGAAAATGCGATCGACTTCATTTTTCACACAAAGTTAGGATTAAGTACAGCATTCTTGCAACGTTTAAAAAGTTTTAAAATTCATTTTGGTTTTGAAAACAAAATGGCTTCTTTCCACTATTGCAGTCTTTTTGACTCACCCTGTACTTTCAAAGTGGTAATACCACCCTGTAAATACATACACCTAGCACATAAAGTCCCTGACCAGGTGCTTTGAAGTTGGCTCATTCAAAATATATAATCGGTACCAAATATCTGAGATACACATTAAATGAGCAAATTTCTTCTCCGCAGTTTGATACCTCATTCAACAAAATCGAATGGATACTTTTAATACAACAGCAAAGTTGCACTAGGTAGGAAATCATTGATTTGTGTGTGATTACGCACTGAAAAAAATCACTAAGACTTTTATTCTTCACAGCTAGTCACACCATTTGTCCCGCAATTTGCGGTTATCACTCCAGACCCATTCATCTGGCTCGTTCAGATAGCACACAGTTATGATAGTATCACACATAAATCAATGATTTCCTATACCTAGTGCAACTTTGCTGTTGTTATGCGCGGTCATTGAAATCGCCATAACTTTAAAAGTTTCCATTCGATTTTGTTGAATGAGGTATCAAACTGCGGAGAAGAAATTTGCTCATTTAATGTACATCTCAGATTTTTGATACCGATTATATATTTTGAATTAGCCAACCTCAAAGCACCTGGTCAGGGACTTTATGTGCTAGGTGTATATAGGAGCTGAGTACTGCTCAACCCTCAATGGGCACATTTAAAGGTATGTGTTCCGTTTGCTGGCCTGGTTTTTAAATTGATGTTTTCTATTCTACATGAAGGGTCATCCTTAAAATAGTTGTATTCCAAAGTTAGAGTTGCGTAACTCCAATTGGTCTTATTTAGAAGAACAAGGTGACATAATATTTGCCTATTGAGTAGAACAGCAATTCACTGCATTTTGGCTGATAACGTCTAAATTGAACACATTTAAGCCAATCATTTTACAGAAATTATGACAAAAATATGGGGTTTCTTCTGATATCAAAATATGTTGATGGGAAAAACAAAGCTAAAGTGATCGGAACATCCACCTTTAAAGTGTATCTTTGGGTCATACATTAAACAACTGGATCAATTCAAAGTTTTGAATATGACTGTATTAACGCTGGGATACCCGTCTATAAATGTGTTTAATATTTGGCTTAGTTATAAATTCCCTGAAATTAGGTATCATTAGATCATCATGAAGTATAAAGTAGGGGGTCTACTATAACTTCATGATTGCATACAATGAAAAACTACAATGATTTGGATGATATCTCAGCATGGCGAGATTTTAAAATCCAGATTAAAAATGTAATAAAAATTTCTCTCTACATTATGTACAAAATATATCTTCTTAAAACAAAAGAGATCAAAACATTTGTACAATTGAAAAATAAAACAAGTTTGGTATCATTGAACAGCAAAGAAAGGATACTACTGACACACATATCCGCAATATCAGTGCAATCAGCCAGAATATTGAAAGTAGGAAGTTGTCTCCACTGTTCCATGAAACCAAACCATATCAGTAACATAATTGTCCATCAAATAATTATCTAGCGCAAACTTTTTAACACTTTCCACGCGGCTATAAACTTTACCACAACAAACCAGAATTTTCAGAAACCTTTTCGTAATTTTCAGAGTCTATTTAAAGGATTACTGAACCAATACTAGGCATGTTTGTACTTAATGCAATGCATTTCTCATGGTGATTCCAAATATAGTAATAGAATTCAATAATTTTGACATTTTTGAAACATTTGTGATGTTTTGGAATGTCGTCTGCAGCCGCCTGCCGCCGCGTGGAAAGCGTTAAGTAAGTTTTTGTTTAAAAGTCAATGTTTATATGTAATTAAAGCTGCATCGGGTTCAAACCAGCGAAGCATTTAATTGCTTCATTGAACTATCAGCTGCCATCATGAAGTCAATCACGTTTTACTTCAACATTTCTAGAAATATATCACTGCAAAAAGTGCAGAACACATGACGCGTTCAGAACATGTTCACGGTGTGTTCTCCAGGTGTTCCAGAACATGTTCAAAATGTAACAGATTTAGAACATGTTCTGAACGTGTTTTGGATATGTTCTGAACGTGTTCAGAACACATCAGAACATGTTCAGAACATGTTCTATATCTGTTACATTTGAACACGCTCTGCAGTTTTTGCAGTGTGGATTTCGAATATCCTTTGACTAATGCTAGTCTGCTAGTGGCGTGTCCAATGTGTACACAAAAATGGAGGCGAACCCATCGGCCGATTTTGTAGTTGACATTATTTATCCGATGCCTCTGTGCCAATGCTGAACTATCATCTGTGGAATGCAAACCATAGCCACGCTGTATAGTCGAATGTGTCTAAGACTTCCACATATGTTGTAAAAAGAGGGATCAAAATCGATTACTATGGATACTGAGATATGTCCCAAATTCCCGCCGAAATTGTCAGCTGCACACACTCCTTAATTGGAATAATTATTCATACTCCTTTCATAACTTTGAGAAACGTCTGTAAAAAATTAAAAACAAAGGACATTGCCACATTAATAACATAGAGATTAAGGAAGATTAGAAGAGCAAAGGTTTCTGTCATTTGTAATAATCAGCCTATAACAATAATATACGGTATGTTATAGTCCTGAATGTAATTGGTCCCATGCACAAATCACATTTTCCCGCCCATAACTACTTCTTTACAAAATAGTTGAAAATATGGTTACAATTAGCAATTGATAATGCAGATTTGTTGTCTATTTACATTCAACATTTTTTATGATTTTGTAAAATATTTATAAATGGTTACCGCCTCATTTGCTGTTTAAAAAACAACAACATTGTCATGGATTCAATATGCACTGGTAATTTAGAATCGATAACTTACCTTGCATTTCGCAGGGTGCTGGACGTTCGGTCGTGTTTTCTTTTTTGATTGGAGTAGCTGCTTGATCTAGTGGACATGGGAAGGGGGGAGTAGCTGCTTGATCTAGTGGACTAGGGAAGGGGAAAAACGTGTGAGACGTCGATGGGTAACTAGGTGCTGCTGAGTGATAGGTTGATGTTGATGCTGCTGTAAGAGGAACACATACAAATAATAAACGTGAGTATTTTGTGTGCTTATGGAGGAGTTTGAATGTAACAATATGTATACTTAAATCATACAATTTACGAAGGAATCGAACTAGTGTGTGCTTAGTTGGCGTATGAGTCATCATATTTGTAATGAATTGTAAGAATGGGTAATCCCCCTATGCCTTATCCTCTCCAGCTAGTGATATCATCGGTTGCCTCTCCCAGTTATAGCCTATGCACAATTGCAAGGTGGCATTAGTGTAGCAAAATACAAGTGGCATAACACAATGCTCTTGTTTTGGCTTGTAAATTAGAGAAGAATCAATGTCATGTTCAATAGTTGGATAAACAGGGTTTATAAATCCTAAACGATATACAATGCCATGTATTATGAAAGAAAAGTATGACCAAAACGTACCAGGTTCACCGTTTGTCGTGACAACGTTGCTAAAGAACTGTTTGTTATCCAGTGTGCATGGCATCCATTCGTTGCAAGTGTTTTCAATGTTCATTGCTGGAGTGACGACCGCTGAAGGACTGTTTACAGGGCTGTCTTCTCTCATCCGAACCACCATCTGAAAAGACATTCCAATGTATAATGTAAGTACAATGTGAGCAATAAAATTGGGTTGCAACAAGATTTGAACCGGCAAGCTTTGGATGATATGTAGGCCTATAATTTAGGAACCACAATCAAAAACAGAAAATCTGTTATTAAGGAAGATTAAAGGAATAGTTTGATATGTTATGTTATCGGTATATACAGGATCACAACAGTATTTTGATTAAGAGGTTCGAAATTGGCTCTCCGTCATCTTGAAAGTAAGGAGGTTTCAATGACGAACGTTAGTAAAAAGGTACTTCATATGGACTTTATTTCGAGTGGTTTAAAACGTCACAAGGTCCTTGTATTAGATTAGAACTGGCGACCATCATGTTGTATTGATTATTAATGACGAAGCTCAATTAATCCTTATCTATACCATCTACCAACAACACGTTCATGGCAGTATTGTAATTAAAAACAACAAAATAAAATATAACTTTGACAATTTGTAATATATTAAGCTATAAAAAAGAACAACAAATGGACAAAATTTTAGATTCTGTTACATTTTCTAGAAAATGTAGAATACATACCTCAACTAACTCTTCGTCCGTCATATCGCCACTACTGTCACTCATGGCTGTAAAAATATAATACAAATACACCATTAACCGGAATAATGTATAGATTTGTTACAAATATGTGTAATCTTAACCTTGAGATATATAGATAAATTGAATAGATATAAATGCCATTTACTTTGATATTTCCTTCCAAGTGTATAATGTGTTTCCTATGGAAGGACACAGTGAAGTGCAACGGATGTATAGAAGCTAAAGTAGCATATGTTCAGACCGGATGATACCTTATTTAGTCCAATACCTGGAAATACGTCCAGTGGGAAAGTTTCATTGACCTCATTACATGGCCTATCAGTAACATATTTTCACATAATCAGTACCTCTCGCTTTCACCCACATTTATGGCAATTCCTTGTATGAAACTACTTTTTTCGTGTAATTAATGCCACTAAAACCTTAGATAGAGAATTTCGCTATTATACTGTCAAAGAGCATACTGGTTACAGACTACAGAGTGATTGCAATATGAATGTATGAGTGTAAATGTACTTGTCATAATTTTACTGAGGGTGACTTAAAACTTTATAGCATGTTTTTATTTGTTATTAAAGAGATTAAAAGTATGCACAAAATTGCTAAATGTTGATTTGATTGTCGTGTATGAATTAGCTCAATACATGCATATGTTTTGTTTCGAAAAATTAGAAAATTAATGCACTCTAGCTCAAATGTTGATATGCTCACAATAGCACTCCCCTACGGGATCGTGCCATTATTCACACATCAACATCAGCGCGCGCGCATTGATTTGTCTAATTTCTCACGAAACACATACGCATTTATTGACCTATAATTAAAATACTGAAATTGAAATGAATAAGTAATTCGTAATTTATTATTTGATTACGTACCATCATAATCTGGTAGTTCTTGTTTGACGTTCACTTCTGGAGACGGTATCCTCTGCATTGGGAACGGTGCATGGGAATATGTGAAGACTGGAGATGTTACGGTAGAAGGACTGGATAAAGTGGAGGAACAAGTACTACTAGGTGTAGGGATAGAGGACGTTCTCGTATTAGCATGATGGATGTTAGAGGTGAACGGTGGCAATGTCGAGAATGGTGCAATAGGATTGAGTACTGTGGGAAAAGATTACAATGAAAGGATGGGTTAATTATAAATAATATATAGACTCGGACAATTATAAGTAAAAGCTGACTATCACAATTTGTGGGATGTTTATATTTGATTGGATTGTGTTGAACGTTCGTGACCATTTGGTTATGTCGAATGTTTACCAGTTATGCTGAAATCTAAATGTGGGAATAATGTTATAATAAAAGACGAGAAATCTAAATCAAATACGAGATAGATCAGATCGTAAGTCTGTTGTTGTTTTGAAACGACTTTGGATATTTTGTGTTTGGTGTTGTTTTATTTTCATTATTTCTGATAGTTACAAATCCATCTGATATATTTTATATCCAGTTTCATATATTCAACCGAGAATAGACTTACCTCTATTATTGGGAAGATTGTGTCTAGTTTGTATAGTTGTTTCGCCACATGTCAATTGAAACCTTTTCTGTGATTCTCTGCGTTCCCTCAGTACACTTTCGTAGGGTGGAGGCGGTTGGGAGCACGGCGGATTAATAACATTCACATTAACACTGCTACATCGTATCGAAAGTTGTGCCGGGGAAGACTGTTGGATAAAATTGATAAGATAGAAACAGTTTCGATATTTTATTTGATATGACTTTAATGAACAAAGCCTCAATTTCACAATTTTTTCCCTCAGATACTTAAATCTTTCTTTATTAAATGTATACTCAACGACGACAAAGAGCTGGACCAAGGCCACGTTAAAATTGTATATCTTCGAACAGGATGAAACTTGTAAACTTGTGGGCAAATGAGTATTTTAAAACTGAATGAATACATATTCAAACTTACCACACTTGATATAGAGGGGATTATCGTATTGATTGGTCTGCTCCTGGTCTTGGTGCTTTTGTGATTTCTAGACTTCTTAACGACACCACTATCTGAAACTTAAGTTACAATAAAAATATACATCAAATTTAGCATCATTTAACATACCTTTTTGCGAATTCAAACCAACTTGAACTGTATTTAGTGTCTATTATAAATTACTTCATTCACGTTCGTTCCAATGTTTCTTCTGAAATAAATGTGATAGATCCTACATCGAAGTGGAAAAGGCGATTTTACTTCATAATCATATTCATAGGTAATTGCTAGATAGAGCAGCCTTCGCTACATTTAATTGGTCATAGAATAGTGATGACCTTGGTATTTAGCAGAGCATTTTAAGTAAGCTTAACACCTGATTACATAGTTTAACATGTTTAAGAATGTTGCCACACAGCCAATAATGTAATAACCTACTAAACCCTACATACCGATCATGCAATCTTTTGTTACCGTTTGTTGGACTGGGCTCATTGACCAATTTTGGCTCAAAAAGTGTGTCATTTATTTGGTTTGTGGTAAAATGTCTATCCATGCTCGAATAAGTGCTGTCCGAGGTACATAATGTGGTTTATAACTTCGACTAACTTGCCAATGAATTATGTTTCAACAATTAGTTAAATAACCATCAACCTCAATACATATATTGTAAACCGTGGACTGACAATTTAAAGATACTTCTATTGCTATGGCTAAAGTAACATGTTTTCAAATGTATGGTGCATTCCTTTGACGTTTAAAGTTAAAGAAATGATGTAGGGAATATATCATGGACTATATCATGTACAAAAGGAAAATCGTTCTAGATATTAAGGGGAGAGGTAGTCTAAATCAAAACAAATCCTCATCATAGGCCTACTTCATCAATACATGATTTCCCTTGTGAAAGTTATAAACTATAGTAGTCTGATGTGTATATTTACCTGTTTTGGATCTCTTTGGTTTCTTTGGGTTAAGTCGATAGACTTTGAAGGCATCGTTTCCTTTGGTCTTTCCTTGGTCCTTGAGTTCTTCAATGTCAGGGAGTGAGTTGATAGCACATCGGAAATTCGCCTTCCAGATCTTGGGATTGGCTTGTGGTTCATCGGTATCAGGATCATATTTTTCTGAAGAAAACAATTAAATATAGCAAACAGTCGGTAATTATGGGGTATCAATACACTTCAGTGGAATATTTGTTAATGGTCTAACATTCAATAAATGATGAGTATTGATTATAAACACATATCCTTCTCTTTTTATGTATTTTTAGTCACATGTCACGTGTGTTCTCAATTGGCGCTCTTTTGTATCCACCCATTACTGCATGTGATGTAGAAATCTGCATGAAGGCGATTTAACGGATTACTGATGGAATCTGAATCACGCGTGTTCTTCAACTTATTCCAACCACAACTTATTCAGCACCTCATGGACCACCTGTCAAGCACAAGGCCAAGGTTCTTTCAAGTCTCCATCTCTTTTAAGTCAGAAGATCTGGTTACATGACATTCTTTCACGCTTTAGAACACACTGAAGGTCAAGCAACTTTGTCTAACCACAAGTGGTTCAATCTGCTGAATTGGACTTCTCGAATTTAACTCAAAGTTTGTAATGAAAGAATCCAGCTGTTTAGGCTATATTCTCAATGGAAGACATAGCATAGTTAGCATTAGTCACAAGCATTTCGCTATGTAAAGTCTTATACCATGTATACAGAGAAGTTTCTTCACCCAAGAAATCACCAAACCACAGGAATTTTGTTCCTTCTAATGCTAATATTACAGTTTATTTTAAACACACGACGAAATCATATTGCTCGGGGATGTGATTTGTTATCCATACAATTGATTTGTCATATGTGTTTTACCGCTCTATTTCCAATATGATAAAAAAGATATTTGGTCACGCTGATGATAAGTATTGCTTAGATGTGGGAGTGCTCGAAACATTTGAATGAATATCCATTCAATCATTCATAAGATTGAAAAAGAAATACGCTATATCATGGTACGTGCAATCATCCTATAGCCTACAACAAGACATGCAAGAAGCACAGTAAAAAGCGAAGCAATGGGCGATCAAGGGCAATGGGGGACAAAATGGTTGAAAATATGATACCAAAGGATAAAAAACAAACAAAACCAAGGTACCTTAAGTTAAAACAATATGCCGGAAAAGCGCATACTGGATTGTATGTTTCTTTCAACCTCTTTTCTCTGAATTTACCAATTAACCGTTTGTTTCAATGTCATTGTCATTGTCTATGCTGATCATCATATGTGTGGCGCCTGGTGTGCCGGTGTGGGGCATCGTAGGTTTACAACCGGGAACATGTACTTTATAGTGCAAAATACAAGATATCGAAAAATAAAACCGATTGAGCCCATAGCAGAAGCATGTTAAGTTATTTTACACTCAATATCACGGAGGTAGCCACTCCCCGGCCCCGGATGCGAATTTAGTAATCATAAACAACATTTGGACAAACATGTATTATCAGTCTCATCATGTACATGTATACTATACGCTTTATTCCGTCAAGGTATCAAATGTTGTTTACGGTAAATACTATCACGCCCCTGATTACGTTATGTTATCGTTCGGGTTGCGTCATCGGGGGGGGGGGGGGGGGTTCCAGGGGCGGAGCCAGAGATTGAATTTACCGGGGGGCTGAAAAGAAGATGAAAAATCTTGAATTTTGTGTTGGTGGACTATCCAATGCGGTGCGCCCTCCGAGCTCTGCTCGGACAGGGGGAGTCTGAGGGGGATGTGCCCCCCTGAGAAGTAGAAAAAATTTCAATTTTCGAACTCATTTGGTGCGATCTGGTGTATACTTTTGACCAAAATTTTATTGAAAAGCCACCTCTTCATTTCCATAAAATATTTTTTTTATTATCAATACACGAAAGAAGTTGAGCATATTACTGATATATTTTCTTGAATTAGGTTTAAAACAGGCTTTCTCAACTAGATTTGCTGATGCGCCACATTTTAGTAACCAACTTGTTGAAGCGATCCACTTGGTCATATTTTTTAGAATTTACAATGGCAATTCCCCTTACAAAATATTTGAACATATATTATGTAGGCAACATAATAACTAATAATACTCTTTTGAAGGCATATGCGCGCGCAGCGCGCGAAAAATGGCTGTCTTTATAATACATCTGACAGTCATAGGCCTATGAAATCTGGCTATATCATGATATGATTTATTTTTAAAACAAATTGTAATCACTCTCGCGCCACTTAGGATGCCTTGATGCGCCACAAGTGGCGCGCGCGCCACCATTTGAGAATGCCTGGTTTAAAAGGTCGAACAGGGGGAGTCTGAGGGGGGATGTGCCCCCCTCAGAAGTAGATTTTTTTTCAATTTTCGAACTCATTTGGTGCGATCTGGTGTATACTTTTGACCAAAATTTTATTGAAAAGCCACCTCTTCATTTCCAATAAATATTTTGGGTTTTTTCAATACACGAAAGAAGTTGAGCATAACTGATATATATTCTTGATTTAAATATACATGGTTTAAAAGCTCGAACAGGGGGGAGTCTGGGCTCAGAAGTAGAAACATTTTCAATTTTCGAACTCATTTGCTGCGATCTGGTGTATACTTTTGACCAATATTTTATGAAAAGCAATCCTTCGCCTTTCCTCCGTTTCTTCTCTTTTTTTCCCCTTCTTTTTTTCTTTCTTTACAAAAAAGTGGGGCGGCCGCCTATATAGGCCTACGTGTATATCACGACATACAACGTTATTTTATTCACCAATCCGTCGATCAATTAAAGGCTCTTTCTCCCTTTCTCTTCCCCTTCCCCCTTTCCTCTCCCTCTCTCTTTTCCCTTTTTTTTTTTTTGTCGATTTTTTACCGGGGGGGGGGGGGGGGGGGGCGCGCCCCCTCCGCCCCCCCTGGATCCGCGCCTGGGTTCGTCTGAGGTGGGCGGGTTTGGTAGAAAAAAAAACATCCAAAGAAGGGACTATAGTAAATACCAGGACATCACTGATATTTGTTTATGATCGCTTGACTAATTGCAATATGAAAACTATATCATAATGCAATAAAAATAGGTGATGAGTAGAGGTTTCAACAATAATATTATAAGGAAACAAATTGGTAATGTGATAAACATAATCATGAAAATGAGATGCAAGTCATCATAGAAGTCAATAATGTAGTGATGAGTTTAATCTTGCAAAATGTTAAAGAAATGAAATAAATAGAACAATAGTTGTGAAGATTACATGGGTTAAAATGATAATTACATCCAACCAAATGTTGAAAGAAAGATCATTTCGAATAATGTGAGTCTATCTTTAGTTCAATAAAGGTAATAAGTGATTCATGTATGCAATTAGCTTTAAAATCATTCGGTTTAATATTATAAATAAGCCTATATAATATTATTTGTTTTCTACCAGAAATAAATATTGTTTATTTTACTAGAGGCTATTTGCCCCCAACACAATCATCTCAAATTAGACAATAAACTCGTAATGCTTAAACAAAGTATTGGAAATAGCCTTCAAATGTTTACTTATTATTTTACAACGATTGTTTTTGATGACACTTGCGCGTACTTCCAAGGTTTTATTTAGTCGCCTTTTTGATACCGCGTGCGTGGGTGGGGAGAAATAGGGAATCCCTGGCATACTTATTGTGCAACAAAATAGTTGAAAATAAAATACCAAAGGATAAAAACAACCAAAATCAAGATACGTATGTTAAAAACAAAGTGCTTAAATTAGACCAAGTGCTGGTAAACATGCAAATAAACCCGCCCTTTTCTCTACATTTTCCAATTGACCGTTTGTTTTCAATGTCATTGTTATTTAATATGCTGATCATCATAGGTGTGGTGCCCGGGGTGGGGCATCGTAGGAGTAAACCGGGAATGATGTACTTTTACTTAAGCGCAAATCCTGTATTTTGTGCTAAAGTAAAAGTACATCATTCCCGGTTTACTCCTACGATGCCCCATCCCGGGCACCACACCTATGATGATCAGCATATACATCGAGAAATAAAACCGATAATTGAGCCCATCCCAGATTGATCATAAGTTATTTTCACACTAATTATAATGATATTCCCGGATCAAGGGAGGTACTTTGTTGAGATGAGGTCACGAGATGTACCGCCAATATGATCCTATTTTCAACCCTCTGTATCTAAATGAATGACCCCCTTTAATTCCTAAATTTGGTAAATAAATGGGTCTATTTTCGTCAGGTGGGCGGGTTTGGGAGAAAAAAACATCCAAAGAAGGGATATAGGTAGTAAATACCAGGATATAATTAGGACATCACTGATATTTGTTTATGATCGCTTGAATTGCAATATGAAAACTATATCATAATGCAATAAAAATAGGTGATGATCTGAGTAGAGGTTTCAAAAACATTTATAAGGAAATAAATTGGTAATGTGATAAATATAATGAAATGCAAGTCATCATATTAGTTTGACTTATAATGTATTGATCAAAGTGTTGGAAATACCCTACAAATGTTTACTTATTATTTTACAATTATTGTTTTTGATGACACTTGCGTGTACTTCCAAGGTTTCATTAAGCCGGCTTCTTGATACCGCGTGCGCGGGTGGGTAGGAATTAGGGAATCCCCGGCATAATTATTTGAACTCTGATCCGAGGCATACTTCAACCCCGTCGTGAACGGTCCCGTGATTGTGAGTCGTATTCACTCCCACCCACGCAATCTTGCACAATTTGGGGGAAAGCCCATTCTTGTTGATTCGCCTTGAGTTAAATATCAAGTTCATAAATGTTTTGTCCCCATTTTCTCAGAAAAATATATATAGATATTCTAAAGTTAAAATACAATTCATTGTTAAATTTGGCATGTTTGGTAAAAGCCTGTGAAAAGTGTACACAGAAGAATATAAGGACAATACCCCCAACATCATTGTAACCAAACAGTTTCCGGTTAAAGCATTCTCGCTTCTTGTTATTTAAACATGATGTATTCAAAACACAGCTGCATAGCCACTTTCCCGTTTTATTTTGTTACAAAAGTATACGTACAGAATTTATTAATTAATATTTAAAGAAAAAGGTAAAACGATGGAAAAACATAGGTTGCATTGTTGTATGAGGCTAACGAAACTAGTTCAATTGATATTTGAAGTATCCAAAACTGCTGCATGCTGCTAATATGATATGCTCATCTTAGAACGCGCACATGATCACATAGACAAGCTACCATAGACATTCAAAGAATGACAATTGTTATTTTTTTCACAGATAAGATATATTATTATGACAAAATGCTCTGATAAAGTGTTCTGCCTTTTAATTAACGTTACATATTACACACACCCGTTATCAAACCTGAATTACGTAAAGTTAACTCTTTTCACGCGCGGCAGGCGTCTGCAGACGACATTCCCAAATTTCTCAAAATAAAATAATTAAATTTCATTACCATATTTGGAATCACCATGAGAAATGCTTTAAAATAAGTACAAACATTCGTAGTATTGGTTCAGTAATTCTTGAGATAGGCTTTACAAGTTTGGAAAGGTTTCTGAAAAATCTGTTTTGAAATGGTAAAACTAATACTATTAGAAATAGCGTAGAAAGTGTTAACAAAATTTGAAGTAATTCTGGAGAATTTTATACCTTACGAATATTAATCGGATAAATATGGCAAATTGCATATCACTCAGACTGAAGCGTTGGAACCTCACGCAAGCTCAAGAATAACATAAGCAATTAGAAATGACTTAATAATCATATAATAAGATATTAGTCAAGTCAAAATATTGCAATTATCTTAGTAAATATCATTAAAAAAAACCTTAACAAATATTTGCTTTGCCCCGCCCGGTTTTTATACCCGGGTTTGTATACAACTTTTCAATACAACATAACGTGGACTTTCCCCTTCCCGCATTCATAGATTGCACGCGTTGTGTTGGTATGCAAGTGTAAGAACAGTCATCAGTGGCCAATATGTGTATATACATGTACCATGTGTAATCTATGGTACTACGTACATGATACTACACGTAGTAGTAGTAGTAGTGTACTATCTTACGAAGTTTCTAGCTATGCTGATCGCCTTAAGGTACATTGTTGGTATTAAATGCTAGCAACATTTACAAATGTTTACACATCGACTGTCCTCAACATACAGTAAAATGAAACTTACATTTATTATTTGTTGATCCAAAAGATTCAGTCGATAAACAATCTTTGAAGAGATAAAAGCATGAGCAAAGATGCGATTTCGCAATCCGCTGAAAGAATACTGGCACATTGAATATACATGTACATGTACTCTAGCATTTGGTAAAATATTTCGAAGCATAATGCCCACGCAAAATCTACACGGTGGCCGGTCTTGTGACTACTTCACTTAACTTTAGTCAAATATCACCTCCCACGCGTTAACTCGACTCCAGGGTACCTACATACCAAAGCGATTCATAATTCTCGCAATACATTCTAAATGATTGCATAGCCGGGTAATTGAGAAGTCTTTTGTATGTTCTCAATGCAATTTGAATCAAATACAAAGACAATTAAAAAATGTATTCTGGTATATCTTATACAATCAATTATGCGGAATGATTTTGGTATGAGCAAAGGACAGTTCCAATTTCATTTTCGAATCTTCATTGAGTACTAATAGTAATATTTTCAATTTTAGTAAATTTAAAATTACTTTATTCGTTGCCTTTTAGTTTTACTCTAAAAGTGAGTAGTATGTGGGTCAAACCACCTCAATCAAATACATGGGGAATAAACTAGTGGTTAATAAGATATGGAATCGCATTGAATATTCTACATTTCTAAAGAAATTCCAAGTATTCCAAGTATTTGGTTTTTTTCTAGTTCTTAGATCAAATGTGAATTTTCTAAAATGTTCACCACACATAAGTATCTTTAAGAATAAAAGGTGATCAAGTGATGCTTGTAATAAAAGCAGACTTGTTGCACTTATATGAAACATTATAAAGAACTTTGACATTTAGTATCATCCCACGTTCTCCAAAATGAATCCAATTATACGAATTCCTCACGAGTGATTCTTTTGCTACATATGTTTACACATCCTGGTATTTCACAACTTTTCAAGTTTGATTTTTATCGCTCATTCTACTAATATTTCAAGATAAATTAAGATAATACTTCTTCATCCTCCGCGACGAGATTCGTCACCTATGACTTGCAAGGTAACTCCAACTGGTATGAGTGGGTGGATCCACCCAATAGTTGTGTAACATTCACCTCAGGGGTAAATGGGGTAAATTGATTTTTAACGCTGCGTTACACATTGAACGAAATATTGTTTCTCATTTTCTTATTTCCTCATCTTGCTCAATTTGTCTTCATAGTCACATGGACATTTAAATTATGCTTACTCATTTATGTTCACCCGCACATCCCCTATACATAGGAATACTATGTTTCGTATGTCTTCGAATGAATTAAACACATTCTTGTTGAAGTTTTTAAGGTTATTTCATTGAACAATTTCGGTTGGTTAAAGAATTCTAAACGTGAATGATTGATTACAGCAGTCATTGAAATAAGATAAAAAAATAAGAAAATAGTACAGGAGAATGCAAAGACTACAAAAGAGTACCGCGCAAAAACTATTGTCAATTTTAGTGTTATAAATCAAGATAAATTAATGTAACCCCAAAAGGTATTGAAACACAATTTCGAAGAACGCTTTATTTGACACCATCTGCAGTTCATTGTTCAAAATCAAAATCAAAACTTACTTGTATGAATTGCCCACTCTTTGAACAAAGACGCGTCCTTATCACGTGACCATCCATGTCTAGCTGCATGTTTCCATGGTATTCTGACAATTTTAGCGTTTTCATCTATCCAATCAAGTCCTGGTATTGCCTGTTCTTTGATCATCTTCTCTAGCCATGGTCTGAGACGTAGTCTCTCAGCCCTGGAGCACATCATAGCGCTTCTGATGGCCGGCGATGGGGTGCTCATGAGAACTGGCATCTTGGTGGATGTATAGGGGCTGCTTTACAGGATCTGTAGTTGGAAATAAATTACATGTAAATTAAAAGATTACTGAATAATATGAAATGTTCATGTTTTTTCAATCAAGAGAAATATCAGCTTTTTTGGTTTGATCTTTGTTTTTCCTTTAGAGAATAACAAAATGCTTGGTTTTTTAGTCTGTGCACAAGAGAAAAGTGTACAGCAATATGTGCCTTGGTAGTGAGGACGAAATATATATATACAGATCACTTTAAGATATCCGAAATTTACGAATCTTATTAATTTCAAAATAACACATTGTCTAAAAATATCTGTATTGATTAGATTGATTCGCAATGTGAATTGTTTGTACAAGCAACATTAATTAAAAGTTAATATCACCAATTATTGTGTTAATTCCCACACTTTGGAACACTGTGGGCGTTTTGAATTCATTATCAAACTGATTATGTATATAGATTGTTTACACATTATGTATTGAATTCAAATAAAATAGTGTTATTCTGGGTCCAAAATTGTCCTCATCGTTAGTTTGCATTCAGGGCTGTGGGACTGTTATCATGGTTATCGCACTCAGTAACAAGAATTAGCTACTTTGACACTTAAACAATCAGATTAATCAAACAAACATATGTTGTCAACAAATTGTTTTATAATTTGAATTTCATGTTATGACTTGTAAATAAATGTTGGTATTTATATTATTATTAATATTAATATTGAAAGCGCTCTAGAGAACACATCGCTTAACAAAGATCAAAACAACATTATATACAAGGGGAAAATATACATGCAACAAAAACATTAATGGATAAATGCCAGAGGACTAACGACTGAAATAATTTTGAGGACAAAATATCTCATTATTCGCCAAGTATATCTCGTAACGCGTAAAATATTATGCGTTGAGGCATTGATATCATAAAAACTGGAAATAAAAAAAAGTTTTCAGTAGGCCGAATCGACATACAAATATTTAAGTGTCGTCCGAAAAATAATATTTAACAATGATCATATCCGAAGTCTGTAATACTAATTGAAATCAATATGATTGACCTGAACATTGAAATAAAAATGTAGTGATATTCACTTTCCGAAAAACTATTATTATTAGTTTTGTAGTGATATGTCCAAGTTTCATAACTTAATGTGAATAGAATGTATGATTAGAATAACTTAATCCTACATATAATGCTAAAACGTGTCGCCAGTGAACCTTACTTTGGCTCCATTGATACCATCCTGGAAGACGCGGTCATAGGAAAACAAACTATCAGAATCCAGGGATAGCAGTAGCAGCAGTCAGTGTGGAAACACGCGCCACGGAATTACAAAGGTTTTTTCGAAGAACCAAACTTTATTCCGGGCCTTATTCCATGTGAGAGGTGTATATTAAGTGCACTATGTGAGAGGTGTATAAGTACACTATGTAATACAACAAAGCCAATCTACACTTTTATTAAGTATCATATTTGCCTATGAAGTTATTAAAACGATCCATCAACGGTCAGGACACTAATAATCCTTCAATAATTGAAGCCCTGTGATTGGTCACTGCTTTTTTTCGTCATCAATAGTCATCAATACTATTTGCAATCACGTGACAAAAATTCTTTAATGATGAATGGGGGAGGGTTAGCTACCCATGACATTATCAAATGCTAAATTTATATCAAGACAAGGCAATAGAAGAAAATGAAATATATTTCAGATCAAGTGATGATCAATACGCTGCCCACACAAGACTGTCAAAATCAATTTCTCCTTTTTTAATAATATGATCCTGCTTCATTTAACGCGGAAACAAGCTCTTTTTGAGATCATTGTGCACTGATTCTCAGATTCTCAGTTGACAAAAAATGGTGAACATTGATGCTTTCGATTTAGTCTTTGTGTGTCCAATTTTGGGTATACCGTTGTATTAACATTATTGGAGACAACGCTGGCGCAATAAGGTAATATTGACATACTAGATATATAGAATACACGGAAACGAGTTATGTTTTCATGTGAACAAAATTCAATCCCACATTTTTAGTTTTGATGTTAATAGGTCTACATTTCCACAGAAATATAAACTACATAGGAAACGAGGTATCTACATTCTCAGAAAACTACAGTCTTACTGATATTTCCACACTTCTCAACTAGATCGATTAGTGCCTTTTGGGAAACCATTGCAAAAGTTGGAACCTCAAAATTGCAAACTTTTTGCACAAGTTCAAACCTCTAACTTATTTGTTTGATCTCCTTTTGAAGGGTCTAACATTTAGATACCTCCCCTATACATCATTGCTTGAAATTGTATTGGCCTTACTGATACTATAATTGTAACAATATAGAGGTTATTCATAGCTATTCGCAAAATCGCAATGGGCTACTAGTACTATAGGGGGAATCGCACCCGGCTTATTTTACAATCAATTAAATCGGTGCATGACGTCTAATTCATTGCATGAACCGTGTTACCAAATTGGCGTATACATATATATCATGAAATGATGAAACACTGTTCTTTGTGGAAACCTTAACATCAGTTATTATTCCCGACACCTACATGTATGGAGGCTATGGTAGTTAATCCGTTACATGGATTACTTGTATGAGACATACCAACTCATACGGTGTATAGTGGGAGAACCTCAAAATAAAGGTAACTGAAGGTGTGCGATGAGTATAAATGTTCTGGGACATTTGAAACACGACACAGTAAATTAGCTGTATAATATTTCGATAGACATTTTTGCTGAACATGGTCAGTAATTTTGAATGTATGTTCGAAACGGACAATTTATGACAAACTTTGAATCTACCATTCTTACAAAAAACAGTATTTAAAAACAAAATTCTCTAGAACCACTATCACTTATTATAGGCCTACAGATGTGTAGCCTATTGTAGCTTATTGGTAATTTTTTGTAGATGCATACATTGGTCTAAAAGCTCTTATACCCTTCAATAAAGGCTTGCTTAAACAGTGTGATTTTTCTTGTCTTATCTTCATTCTTCAGATTCTTCTCTGTCACCCTTTAAACACTTTCCACGCGGCTATTAGTTTTACCATAGCAGATTTTTCAGAAACCTTTCCCAACTTTCAAAGTCTATCTCAAGGCTTACTAAACCAAGACAAAACATGTTTGTACTGAATTTGATGCATTTTTCTTGGAATTCCAAATAATATGATGGTGAAATTCAATAATTTTGACATTTTTTGAAACATTTTGTGAATTTTTGAAAATGTCGTCTACAGAAGACTGCCGCGTGGAAAGTGTTGAAAGTTTGGGTTCCCGTTGTGACATTATAATATTATTTTTTTCCACAACATAATAGAAAACACTTTACATGCAGTTTGTCATTATATTAATATAGGGCAGGTTCTGTTTTATTCGGTATAATTATATGCAATAATGCAAGTCAAACACATTTTTTTCTTACAGAATTCTTTGTATTAGGCCTACGGGAATATTCAAATCTTATCCATGTAGCCAGGTGGAACGAACAACACTAAAGGGATTCGCACCCGTCCTAGGCTACATTCAACATAGAGTTGGTGCATGACATCCAGTTCATGTATTATGCTGTATATCATTAAATACATGTCATGAAACAGGTGTATATCTATCGTCTGTCTGAAAATCTTAAATACAATTTAGTATTCAATTCTCCATTGATACCTTTCATTTTTAGTGCGCGCAAAGCGAGAATCATTTTTAAACTTTGACAGGGTCTCAACAACGCGAGTAAATTATCAAATCCTTTCCTTTTCTTGTTCACCTCTGACCCCAACTGTTCCACCACCTCCCCCTACATGATATTAGCATTGTGTGAACCCCCAACAGAAGTGCACACTATCGTTGTATTATACTGATAAGGTTCATGTCTGAGACTTATCCACTAGCGGAAGTAAAACTAAGTGTTACCCATGCCATGCCCGTAAGGGATTGAGTTTCCAAGAAACTCGAGCGAATTGCCTGGAACACCCTATAATACCAGCACGTGTGGATCAAAGGCTTTATAAGGACTACTCTCACTTTTAATGTTTATCTTTTGATATCAATTTCCGCTTTGAGTATTTGATTTTCCTATTATCCATGAACAAAACTTGCAGTTGCAATATTTTATAAAAACTTTCAGCATGTTCAATAGTTAATACCAATATTCCGGAAGCATAATTTATATTATGAGCTATTTTTTACTCATCTATAGTTTTACACAAACGTTCAAATATAAATGATTCAAATGCTGCCGTTTGCGTACCGGTTCCATTTGGGCATAATGGTAATGCGTCTTGAACTTTCCTAACATACATTTCGGTGCCAATTTAATTAATACCATGTGTTTTGCGGTGACGTTTGTATAGGTATAATCTTAATATAAAAATGCATTTCTCAAGTGTGTGAAGTTTATGCACCCCGAGTAGTCACCACAGCGAGATTCGAACCCACAACTTCTGGACTGTGAGCTGAGCGCTGCATACAAGCTTGCAAAGTCATATTTAATTTACAAGTATGGCAATACTCCAGCGTTACCTATGTTTACAAACGCAGTTAATGTATTTTAACTCATTAAGACAGATTTAATCAAATTGGATTAGGCATATTTAAGTCCCGATTTAAGTCTACTTTTACACGTTAATAAGAAAATCTCCAGCTGATAATAAGCGCGCGATCCACATGAAAAGTTTATATTTGTGATATACAAAGTTAAAAGTACAAAAAATTAAGCTCAAAACTTACCAAAATATCAAAACACTAGAGATGGATGAAACTCGGAGTATGTGGGTGTTTATCTGGACCAGGGTGCCTGGGCTGCGATAACTTAAATGGAGCAAAGGCACAAAATCCCGTTTTATTCCTGAAAGAAGTTGTGGCTTGCTTGAATGGTATGACTCACACAGCTAGACAAGTCCATTGCACTGGTGATTATATACCAACTACCAGTTATTAAACCCCGCCTCCTACAAAGAATTCCCAGGCTATTATCGTCCATGTATTGTTCCCAATACTACGTACACTATTCACTTGTTGATATTACGCTTGGACTCTGACCTATATGAATTATTCAACATGACGTAGCAACAACGCTGTCGCTGATTGGTTGGAGCACTTCCGGCGTGTTCTATATTTGGTCATAACCGGTAGTTCAGTTCCGGTGGATAAGAACTTATCTCAAAAGATTTTTGTGAATGAATATCACGTGACCAAAACGTCACAAAACAACCAGCAGAGATCAATGAATAAATTTGCACAGTACAATGAACAGTATACAAATAACGTGAAATAGACTTGTATAGGCTGGTGTGGCGGGTAAAATATAAAGTCAATAGGCTACACCACTGGAAATTTGACTTTACAGTATTTTCTTGGTTTGATTTTAGTTGTAGTAATCATGGTAATCATTTACAAACGGGTGTAAGTATATTGGGTAAATAACTACATGATACCATGTTTATAGATTCTATAAATAATAAGCTACTATTGCAATTATCGAACATACATGTGTTTCATCAGTACAAAGATCAAATCCAGCATCATCATAACACCAGAAATCACTGTCGCTTTCAGTAAAAATGTTCGGGATACTTAAAAGTTTTATTTTCAAATCTCTCATTATGCGCTTTTCCCATCCTAACACTTTTAGGCCTATATGACATAACCGGGAAATATCCTATCTATCATGTCTGCGTGACGTATATATGCTATGTAATCCATATTCAAAGTGTGTTGAAGTAAATATTGATTGCAAATGCATTGCGAAGACCATTAAAATATATAGCCTATAAGAGTTTATGTCTAATAAGTAATAAGCGTATGTTTCTCTTAGGAACAGGTACACGGCATACGCACGTATACAGCATGCATGTTCATAATGTCATTTTTCTTATAAATAAGGCGTATAAAGACAAAGTGATTGCAAAGTTTGTTTTTAAAACATAAGCCAACACAAAGTTACATGAAGAATTACTGTTGGCCTCTTCCAAGGGGTGTAACAGATTAGCAATAATAATAATAACAGATTAGCAATCTTGTATAAAATTAAAAATGAACAAATTGCCATTCCTATCCCGCACTACCTGTGCAGACAGGCTGTTCAAACCAGGTAATATCCTCAACATGCTCAATGTACAATGCCAAATCTCTGGAAATTTTCAAAAAGTATAATGTATTGCTCATAACATGTATATATGTGTAGTTGTAGTTGTAGATTACTACGGATTATGATGTGTTCTATTGTCTATTTTCAATGTCGCCATTATTGCATATTATGTATATTCCTCTGCTAGATATTGCATTTTGCAACTTTGCAGAGTATATGTTATAGATAGATAGATGTAGTCAAAAAGTGACTTTGTGATGAACGAATAAACCCGATGTAGACTTTGATGAGTCTCTCTGTAAAATTATTGCATTTTACTATTTCAATTTGAATAAACTGGTTAAGGAAACAAAATACGCATGCGCGCCCGCGCGGACTAATGCAATATGCAACTGTATAGGCGCGCCTACTGTACAATTTATGACAGGGGTTAAATTTGAATCTCTTTTCAAGCAGCCTGGTGCTAAGCATAGATGAAAGGAACCGACAATTTGGAACCCGGTAGTATATTTTAACGGAATAAATCGTATTGGAAACTGGAAGCCAATGCTTAGCACCAGGCTGCCGGAAACTGGATTCGTTAAATTTAGTAGTGGAGCGCTCGAAAGTCCAAGTGATGATGTCAACTCGGACATCAACATATCTGCAGAAGGCCTGAAGGCGAGTGGTTTGCAACAGTTGTAATGGCATCGGCATAATCATTGCTCTGAGTCATTAGGCTAAAATAATGGAATTGTATACAGATAGGAATTGTTGTTGAAAATGTCAATGGAGATTAATCAAAGCCCTCATATCACAGAATACCAATTGAGATACATGATAATGGTTGGCTTAATAATGAGAAATACTTGATTGTGAATTTTTAATATTTAAGATCCTCAGCATATTTGCAGACCTTGATTCTTGGACTCATTAACAATGCTATAGTTCAACACAATCTGAGGAATAAGATGACCACGACTTAGTGGTATTGCCAGGGTATTGCAAGGGGTGCGATTACCGCCACCTATAAGTAAATACTAAGAAATATATTTATATTAAGTTATATTTAATTTATCAGTTTTAATAGTGACCGCACATACTGAAAGACGAGAAATATCGGAATGCCGAATCAAACGCAACGAGCCGAAGCATGATATATTAAACATGCTAAAGGGTTATATGCACGTAAGCCATCATAAACCTTGGCAATTTGGCATATCAATATATAAGAGTACACTTAAGGGAATAGGTAAAGTCATTTACATAACCCTTAAATTCATAGAAACTTTTGTAAGGACCAAAGACCTCAAGCTTTTTCTACCGGAGTAAACGCACTAAGTCATATGCTTGTACACTACAGCCCGGGCATCCTATCTGTCCCCCATTAGCATGATTAGACGTGGAAACATGCCATGCATCGCATCTCTCCTAACACTTTGTGTATTTACTACTATAAGATTTGATTCATTTACCTTGGCTTTTCTCTAGGACAATAAGCACCTTTCTTTGGTTTCCCGTGACAGGTAGGTAGCCCCTCTTATCTGGACTTCGGATTTGGATCATGCGATGCAACTATAAATTGTTGTGTTTTGTTTGTTGGTTTTTGTTTTTATTAAATTTCAAAGGGCTCTCATACCTATGGCGCGGCGACCAGGCCTTGCGGCAGTACATTGCGTTGAAAAAGTATCGAAAAGTATCAAAGCCCCAAGCAAAACGCTAAGAACCGATTGGTGACGCAGTGGACACTGGCTAGGACGGGATCGGAGAGCCTGGTCCACATGGTCGCCCTTGAGCGCCGTTGACTGCAGAGCGCCGCGCTTCGCTTGTTTTCAAATCTGCGATGCCAGCGCTTGCATTGCACTGAAAAGTATAGAAGTCCGAGCGCGGAAAACTATCTAAAATTGTCAAATCTTTAAAACAAGGTAGCTCTTGTTGACTTATTGTGGTCCTAGCCCGCTTATCACGTTTTTGCGCTGCGTTCCTACTTCAAGTCTCACTTGGATAGTATCATCAGGCGACTGATATACACGTAATACTCCATCCTTGCATGTTTTCTTTTGGAGGATGATTTGAAATGAACTAATGAACTAATGACTCTCTCTAGCATTGTGTCTAGTCTAAATGACTGGTCATGCAGTGAGACATTGTGCAATTATGCAATCTGACTCCAGTTGGCAAATGGCGGATCCGTGCAAAGAGCGAATAAACAGAGCAGTGCTCAGTCTTGTTTTCGGGGCGTGGCTAGCTATTGAACAGCATTGAACACCATAGAAACCATGGTAAAAGAAAAAGGCGTCGGCACCCAAGGGCAGAGGGAGGGGAAGAGGAAGGCAGTCTCCCGGCCGAACCCTACGCAGAGAACGAGATTGTTCTCGCTGCGACCTCAAGTAGCTTGTTTGTAACCTTACTACGTAAACGGCGGGCGCGGTCACTGTCGCTCGCTTTGCGCTGCTACGGCGACACTACTCGAGACTGAGCAAGGACGCTCTGAATATATATCATGGCCGGCGGCTATAGATGGTGTGACCGGTGACGTCATGTATTTACAAATGGGACACCCTCTGTTGATTCCCTCCAGGCAGAATATACAGTAAAGTTAATGAAGACAACATGAAATTTCTTTCTAATGAATTGTAAAACTCATTTATTTTTATTTTTTGTGTGAAATGCGATAGCTTATAGCATTCCTAAGCAAGTTTAAAGACAGTTTTGATAACACTTTGCTGTGACACCACAATCTAGTTAGAAAACCCGATCTGGCCTATGTAAACTATAGGAACTCTTGCCCGGTGTGTTTGTCTCAAATCAACAGAGGGCGTCCTAAATGTAAACAACGGTCACCTCATCTATACTGAGTCTGTTACAGCGTCCTGGTCAGAACGCCGAAAACCAAGGGTTCTATTAAATTTGGGATAGGAGAGTCATATACTGACGACGTACGTGTAAAGCTAAACAGGTCCCGTTTGCATAAATTAAAAAAGGCAACAGCGCCACTTTATGATGATCACCGGAATTAAATAAATTTATAGACTTGCATCAAGTCCGTAGGACACAAACAATGAATGGTATGGTGTTAAGTGAGAGAATGAATTCAAATACCTTAAAATAAATAATGAAACGTGAAGTATCATACAGGGTGTCCCAAAACACCTGTGCACGTGTTTACCCAACTTATTGACCATGAAGTTCTAATACGTGGTGTAACATTGTTATTGAGAGACTAAACGCTTGGCTTTTAGATGCCATTTATTTTATCTGATTTGGTTTTGTCAAGTCTGAGATATGACCAATTAACTAAAGCTACCTAAAATCGACGTTGTGCCACTTTACAGTGTGCAATGAATAGAAAGGTTTACTCCGGAGGTACAATTTTTCCATTTGTTCGAGTGGTCTTAGCAAATGTTATGCAATCATATTTTTTTGGTATTGCGATTGAATAGGTTTAAATAATGTAATCGAATCTGAGACTAATATACCTATGGTATATTAGTCTCAGATCGAATGAGTTCATGTCTGTGTAACCAAACAGAACTGAATATTACAAAAATTCAGACCGAATGCCTCTACCCTCCCCAATGTTTCAAGACGGATTGATGCCAATTGGAAGAACAAGTTATAGTGTCGGTTTGACATGTTTGACGCTTATAAGCATTCTTTCTGTAAAAGTGGCACAACATCTATTTTAGGTAGCTTTAGTTAATTGATCATATCTCAAAATTGATAAAACCAAATCAGATGAAATAAACGGCATTTGAAAGCTAAGCGTTTAGTCTTTCAATATGTATTCGCCATGTTTTAGAACTTCATGGTCAATAAGTTGGGTAAACATGTGCACAGGTATTTTGGGGGGACACCCTGTATATTTCAGGCTTGTTAAAACCGTCATAAAAATGTGAATTTTGTGATTTTCTCAACAAAAAAACATTTTGGGTCAAAATTGACGCCAAATTTGGATTCTCTGAACCATTTTCTTTCCAAAAATATATACTTTTATATGCATTTGATAGTTCAACAATTACAGCACTTACAAAATTCTAAAAATCAAATCACTAACTTCCTTGAGCCCCCCCCCCCCCCCCCCACTTAAATCTATAACTAAAGCAGAAGACACAAGAGCTCCACCAAAAATGTGACAATCCCCAAAAGAAGCTTCAGATCGGCAAGTTGAGTCGAACACCACCACTGGCCGAACCTCCAAGGGCGACCATGTGGACCGTCCTAGCCAGCAGTGCCCACTGTGTCACCAATGAGTTCTTGAGACATTATTGATGCGTTTGACTTGGCGTTTTGATCATTTACAGCGTAATGCCATGCAACGCGCCTAATGGCAGCAGAATTTTGAAAGGGTTTAGTGCCCTTGATTTAGAAATTGACAATTTCGGACAGTTTTTCGCGCTGTGTTTAATTCATCACATTTTGAGCTATTTTGATACTTATTAAGCGCAAATGCAATCGCTGGTCTGATCTCCGCCTAGGTAGTGAGGACATGGTCATTTGCAACTCCCGGTCATGCCGGTTGGAACCTCTAGTATTTCCGTTACTATCATACACACCCATCTGAACATTACGCCACTGGCTATAATATGACCATGACTGAGTATGATCATATGACATTTTAGTTATTTTGGTTTTGTCATTTCATTTCATCACGTTAAGGAATTTTCTCTAAACACTCTAAATACTGCCAAAACAGATAATCGGCTACAGAATATGCGTTGAAAGTTAAATGTTCTGTTATGGATCGCAAACACTATTTGAATTTAAACTGATTAGGCTTATAATGTGTTTAGAAAGTGTTTTTAAATAGGCCTACCGCATACATACTATTTACCTTGAAACATCCATTTATGCGGCCGATACATTTTTTTCCGTGTGAGTGAGTGAAACAGGCAATACCGCCTTTGGTTTTGCTTCTATCAATTCCAGCCTTTAACATGTTTAATAGAATTTACTCAGATTATGCTATCTCAAAAGCTCGCCTCATATTGAAGGTTTGTCACAACCCTTCTCGATCACTTGGATCTTATACACATGCAAATTGGTTGGAAAACATTTTGTAAGCATGTCATTTGCATGTTAAGCACTGCAACTTGTTGTGATATGTGGAAGCTTAGAATATTCCGAGGTGGAATCAGCAAATGGCAGAATACATATGTTAAAGCAGCAACATAACATTGACGAGTGAGGATCAGACCATCAGACTAAAGGCTTCCAAGTAGGCCAACTCTTCCATTAATCATGTTTATAATGTATAACATTTTGTTATGCCTCGTATGAGATTAACTGTCACCACTGGTTAGATAGATCTTTTCCATCCGTCAAAATCCTCCAAATCCCATCAGTGACAGTAAAGCTGTCACTGATCTAACACAGAGCTTCGCCGACTTCAGAGGTTAGTAATTGTACTAATTGAGAGCCAAGTTAATCCCAAGAACAATGATAAATCAATACTAAAACAAGAATCAGTGAAACAATTTCCTGACACCTGAATCAGCTATATATAGACAGTTCAAGTTTCAGATAAAGAGCATTCCAAATTACCAAACGTTTCGACCAAAATACCATTAAATAGTTCAATTATACCAAATTCCACCAGGCTCCCTAACCCAACTAGAGATTCAATTTTTCAAAAGGATGTGGCATAAGGACATGAAGGATGTTACCCTAGATATATTAAAAGCTTCTTCGAATATCAAGTTCGACGGATATGCCAATCGGTGTATTATCATATACGGAATGTCAATAGTATAAGGAAAATGTTAACATTTGAAACCGCAGCTACTATCGTCCATGCTCTTATAACTTCTCGTATTGACAATGGCAATTCTCTTCTTTTTGGCATCACTGATCACTTACTTCACAAACTACAACTTGCTCAAAATGCAGCTGCTCACATTCTCACAAAGACAAGGAAATTTGATCATATCACTCCAATACTAAAAGATCTCCACTGGCTTCCGGTTCGCGAAAGGATTCACTTTAAACTTTTTCTTCTTGGAAAGCTTTGCATGGCGCTTCACCAACATATACACATGGAAAAAAGTATCGCACCACTGGTTGTTTTTTTTTAAAGTGCAAATGTGGCCTCGAATTTTGCCACCATGGTGTGATAAAAGCATCATTTGTTTGCGTAAGCTGTCCAACAAAATGTTGTGCAATAAAAGGGCCACATTTTAGTTTGTGACGTAATCGATGTAATGTTTTTTCAAGGCCAAGGGGAAAATGCATGTTTTTGTCCAAAAACATGCATGGAAAAAGTTTGGGTATAACGCGATATTGAGAGGCCCGATGATTAATCTCTAAAGTTGTAATCTTTGGTAACACAATTAAGTATTCCAAGGTCAAAGGTCATCTGGGATCAAATTAAACAAAAAAAACTCCCTTTTTCGTACGCCCAACGGTTATGGGGTCTAAGGTCAAAATAGGTCAAATTTTAAAGAAGTTCAAATGACAAAAGCAATATCGCGAAGGTGTTGACCTAGGTCAAATAAACAAAAACAAAATCAACGGTGACTAATATAATGATTATTTTAAGTTTTTAAAGTCTATTCAATATCGCGTTATACCCAAACTTGTTTCATGAATGTTTTTGAACAAAATCATGCATTTTCCCCTTGGCCTTGAAAAAACATTACATCGATCACGTCACAAACTAAAATGTGGCCCTTTTGTTGCACAACATTTTGTTGGACAGCTTACGCAAACAAATGATCCTTAATATCACACCATGGTGGCAAAATTCGTGGCCACATTTGCACTTTTCAACAAAAAAGCAGTGGTGCGATACTTTTTTCCATGTGTATATATTGCTAATCTATCATCCAAAACGTACTCTCCGGTCATCTGATAAACTTTTACTTGTTGTTCCACGGACTACTTCTTCTTGTGGAGATCGCGCATTTTCGGTTGCTGCACCAACTCTCTGGAACTCACTACCTTATAATTTGAGATGCTGTGATTCACTTGACTCTTTTAAGAACTTGTTAAAAACAAGATTATTTGACTCAGTTTATAATTGATTTCTTTGTATATATATGTATATGCAAATCATCCTTGTTTATGTATTTTTCATGTTTATTTGTATTTTTGTTTTATATGTTTGCGCCTCGGAATAGTTCACCTAGATTGACGGCGCATAAATGCCATTATTATCAAAAAATGCCATTATTATTATTATCATTCAACATAGGTACTTATAATGCAAATACATACATGTATACTAACATTAGTAGTAACATGGTAGTAAGTACCATGGAAGCAGTGCTTCTATCCCATGATGTCTACATGTAGTAGTACTGATGTAGATCTAGCTCAAGATCGATGATCCTCGTATCATTGGACGTCCGACGTTTCACTTGGACAATGGATGGTAGAAAACCGTCCATGCTCTAAATGACGCCTTTTATCGACACCATATCTCTATTAAATGAGAGTTTATACTGTTTTAAAGATTTTCTTACAGTGCCAATTAGGATTGCATTTACACACTATGAGTATCCCAGTGTATTTTTATGTGTTAAATACTGCACAGACCCGGTCACCGGATGCTATGCCATGCTTACCAACGACGGTAAGTTACCATATATCATGATACCGGTATAACATTGCTCTACACTTATTAGGCTATGCAGAAACTGTGTTAGACATAATAAAGAACATTACAATACTTACACAAAATGGTGAAAACTCTTGCTACATGCACTCACAGCTGATTAAGACATCAACATGATTGAATCCACTCTACCATTTCATATATGAAGGAGCTGTTCCATTTAATAACACCAAATTGTCCACGTCAGGCTGTATACCAACTCTATATTTCACGCAACATTGAACACTCATAATAACAAAACTTAACCTTGACTGAGAGGTTCACCTAAACTAAATTTACAGTTCAATCCATTACAATATACAATATGGCATTCACAATCGCATATATACCTGGTGGTATGAATGAATTGGGACAATTTATTGGTGGCCAAAATGTCCCTAATCAGGGGCGACGGTAAGTACATTATATAGAGAGGGAGGTAAGGCCAAGGGGTGGGTGGGGGGGGGGGGGGGGGGGGGGGGGGGGGGGTGCTCAAAAACAATGTTCAAAAAGAAGTATACTTAAATAGGAACATCCAAGGCATGGCATTTCTGATACATACAGTTAATTAAGTTTTTTGCGTTTTTCTCATATCTATACCAGCTGGAGTGGCAAAACTTTCCCTTTATACTAAAGACGATTAGTTTGCAAGTACAAATCAATATATTTGGGCTCAACATTTTTTTGCATAACAATAGAATTGAACAAGAATTGTGTTTTTATGCCTGTCCAAAATTATTCATACCCCATACCAAGTCTCAGGATTGAGGCCACTTTTTGTGATAATACACATGTTATTGACATTTCAAACATTCCTTATATTGTGTGATAGGCTTTTAAATTGTTATGCAATTATTCCATGATGTGTGCATATACAATGTGGATGCATTACAAATATGTCCTATTGAATGTACAGTGAAGGATGTTATAAGACAACACTCTCATATAGCTCTTTGTCAGCGTGGCGAAGAAGATTAAATAACTCAGTGAGGACCAAACAACTCCGTGACGACCTTTTTGTGTGCATATTGTGAATGCTCACAAAAAGGGGAAAGGCTACAGAGCTATTTCGAAACAATTCCAAGTGCCAGAATCCACCATACAAAGCATAATTAGGAAGAACAAGAAGTTCAACGCAGTAAAAAACATTGAAGGACGCAGTCGGAAGCCAACGGTGTCCTCTAGTGTTTGGCAAGAAAAAGTATTGCGAAAGGCCAACAACAATCCACAGATCACCACCAATGCTCTCCTGAACAACCTTGGTAATTCTTAGACCAAGATATCATGGCAGACATTCCAGCAGACATTGCATATGAGAGGTTTCCATGGAGGCCGACCAAGAAAGACTCTACTCCTGAAAAGAGACACAGAGAAACTCGTCTTGCATCTTAGCCAACCCCAACACTGAGGACCAAAAACTTTGATCTTTGTCCAGCAGTGCTCTTGCAAATGCTAGACGAGTTTCTCTTTGTCTCTTTTCAGGAGTAGAGTCTTTCTTGGTCATAGTCCATGGAGAACTCTCGTGTGCATGTCTGCTGGAGTGTCTGCCTTAATATATTGGTCCAAGACTCACCAAGGTTGTTCTGGAGAGCATTGACGGTGATCTGTGGATTGTTGTTGGCCTTTCACCATACTTTTCTTGTCAAACAAGGGGACACCGTTGGCTTCCGACCGTGTCCTTCAAGGTTTTTAAACTGAGTTGAACGTCTTGTTCTTCCTAATTATGCTTTGTATTGAGGACTTGGAGTTGCTTCGAAATATCTCTGTAGCCTTCCCCTATTTGTGTGCATTCACAATATACAATCACAAAGGTCCTCACCGAATTCTTTGGTCTTCTTTGTCATGCTGACAAAGAGCTAGAGTGTTGTCCTATATTATCCCTCAATGTACATTCAATAGGACACATTTGTAACAATATAAAAGCCTATCACACAATATAAAGAACGTTTGGAATGTCAACAACATGTGTATTATCATAAAAAATTGCCTCAATCCTGAGACTTGGTATGGGGTGTGAATAAATTTGGACAGGCATAAAACACAATCCTTGTTCAATTCTATTGTTATGCAGAAAAATGTTGAGCCCAAATATTGATTTGTACTTGAAAAACTAACTGTCTTTTGTGTAATAAAGCGAAAACTCACCACTCCAGCTGGTATAGATATGAGAAAAATGCAAAAGAAAAAAATAAAAATCATTTTTTCAAGGGTATGAATAATTGTGGGCTTAACTGTACATGCCCTTGGTCATACGTGGAGAACAACAAGAAGATTCTCTGAAGATAGAAGCAGAGCGAACGAGATGACATTGATGCAGCAGGCGATCCGATTGTAACTAGAAGACATGCCAATGGTTAGTATGCGAGAGCAACTTAGAACATTTGTATAGGGTCACGCGTTATGAACTCGCCTCCCAATAGGGTGGTGCTGTTACATTTTTTAGTTTCATGCTGTCATTTTCCTCAAATATTTTTAAAACCACAAAAGCTATCTTTACACATTTGGTATCATTTTAAAGCCCTAATAACAAGCTATCTGCCTGCAAAATGGCATTGGTATAGCTAATACAGATAGGGAGATACAGCTGTTTGATGTTTGGGGACCAGGGGTGGTGCTGGAAGGGGTGCCGCCGGAAGGGGTGCCGCCTGTACAAACTCAATGGGGATAATCCCATGCTTTGTTCTTTTTACAATAACTAGTTATCCCCTAATGTTACAAACACCATTCTGGTCCCATTTTAAAGGATATTTAGTAGTCTTTAAGTATGTGGTTCAACAGACTTGTCAACTATTTGTAACAACTAATTAATTATGGATAAGACCATGATCATCAGCTTTCATCCTATTCGCTATACAGTCAACATGAATAATCAGCCTCAATTTACCGGATTTATAAAAATGACTATAACAGAAAAAGTTTTCAATGTATGACAGCAAAAGTATACATTTTTGGAAAGCTTGTATCTAGAGGAATTCAGAAATGCAGTTTATATCAGGGAAGGGTTCATCCTTAAACAAATATTCTGAAAATTCTAAAAATATATAAAATAAAAATTAGCCGGTATAATTACCATACCGACGTAGCAACTTTGACAATTATATATCATCTAATGGGTAATTTCATGAGGAATTCAAATATGTAAAGTAAATAATGATAGGGGTAGGTATAAACAACCTGGATAAACAATATATGGATCTCAAATTAAAAACATCTGATATTTTCCCGAACATTTCCGATCATAATACCATTTTAGTTCTTGGTCGTACTATAATTTTAATGGCATATTTGGTTTCCTCATGCAATGAATGAATTTCCCTTCCGAAAATGTATACTTTTGCTATCTCAGGGGGATATACAAGCAAATATAAATGTGTTAAGTTATAATCATGTCGCGAAAGCCAAAATCCGTGTGTAACGCGAAAGGAGGCGAGCTTAAACAATGACGTCGACCATAGACGTTATTCGTAATTGGCGATTTCATGTCAAAGAGGGAGACATACTCGATAACCGTACAATCTCGATACTGTCGGTTACCAGCAAACATAAATTTAGTTTAGGCCTATACGTTTAATTTTAAGTTGCTTTCACGAATGTAATAAGGTCAAATATTGAACAGCTCAGAAGTATAATGCATTTTTATGATTAGTGCGAAGTTCACCACATTGAAAAACTACATCACTCTCGTCTCGGTTACATCGTCGGCCTCGTTTTCGGAGCACTAATTGCTCTGAGCATGCTCAGTTGGATAGCACGGCCCTCTTTTGATGTAAATGAGCCAATTATGAATAACGTCTAGATACGTTGGGCTAGATTACTCTAATTGTCCATGATCTCATGGTTAAATGGGTTGAATTCCACGATTCCGGGGTTGCATTTATCGAATTGAATTCAGGTTGATATTAAAAAACGCCCGGAAAAACGTCATCAACGATGTGCTCAAAGGGCTAGTGTCAATAACAGGACCCATGTCTAAGGATTTTTCAGTTGAAAAGCCTACCTATGGCTAAGGATGGCTCATGAAAAAACGACCCACTGGAACGGCACGTCCCCGCATGCCTTACATACGTGAGTACCCCCCCCCCCCCCCGGGGGGTTTCAAGGCGATTGATGCCCATGATAGACCAATGTAATTGAAATTGAATGTAATTAAATATAGGCATTTACAACTAATATAAAGTGAAGATTAAATCAATTTTACGATTAAAACTTGATCGTTCAGGCTATTTTAAATGGTTGTATAAATATTTCTTATTCGTAACTCTTCATGACCTCTAATCGAGTACAGGTATGTGTTTTTCATGAAACACACACCAATAGATAACGAGGGTTGTAAGCTTCAATTTGATACCATACATGATATGTTTGTACATATTCACAACGCAAACTTAATTTTAAACAATTGTTAAAAGTCTGAAAGGTCAAATGAGGTCATAATATGTTTTGCTCAAGTGTAGAATTTTGGCACCCGGCGGAATTTTGCTCTACATAGGCTCTAGGCTATCATATTATAAAGCAATAACATCGCAGATGTAAGCCATGTCACGGTTAAGGCCAAATATCGGCCTCTGCAACTCGACTACAACCTCTGTTTTTTAGTATTATTATACCTTGAGGGGGACAATAACCGACTACTTGTTTGTATATAAACATGTACAAACGAGTTTGTCATTTATTTATTTTCGGGGGGTGTGGGGGAGGGGTGGTGGTGGTGGTGGTATCAGCCTGGCGGCAAGCCCTCTGGCAGGAGTTCCGCCCCTAATCAATGCCATAGTCCTTATTTGAGAGAATCTGTATTGGATAAGCTGCCATTCCGGCGGGTACACTAAACTCTGTTAAATTATCTCTTGGTTTGCATATTATTGTTTTAAGTAATCCAAACATTTCAAGTAAAGAATGTACTGATTAGAGAATAATGACTCGTAACAACTGTTTTGGTGAATTTGTTTTGAAATCAGAGGTTTTTGTTCTGGTCTGAGGAAGGCCCCTTCGGGACAATTCCGAATGACCAGAACAACCGAGGATTTCAAAACAAATTCACGAAAACAGTTGTTAAGTAGTCATTATTCTCATTCATTACTGAAACAGATGCATATTTATCCAAATCATTGATTTGTACGATTGCGCTAATAATTAATTAGTTTTGTTTATTTTGTCCATTCCATCTTAGTTATTGAAACAGTCCAAGTCGGGTCATCCCTTCATTAACATTTTTATCATTCAACCAATCAGAAATAAGCTTTAACCGTGTTTCCTCATAACTCATTAAATATTCAGTTTATGGGCGTGGTGGGCCGCGTGAGGCTGTAATTTAATTGGTCAGTCAATGAGCAAAACAATCGAACACTTTGGCGCAGTACTTTCGGGCAATTATTAGTAACTTGCGCTCGGTGTGCGCGTTATCATCTAACGATTAATTTGATTGGAACGCACTTGGTACGCAGCTATCGCGATTATTCATGAAGTAATGAATGCTTACTAATTTTGAGGTCATTCACCAGGTTGTATTGAATGAGGAAGGTCAAGTGTCCAAACCGTGTTGCAAAAATTTCCGTTTTTCCCCTTAAACGGCAGCCAATCCAAAACATGGGTCTCTCTACTGACGTTATTCTTAATTGGCGCATTTACGTCAATAGAAGGAGTGCAATATAACTGGGCATGCTCACAGCAATAAGTGCTTCGATAAACATTACAATCTCGTCCTTTGACTGCAATGTAATGAACTGTGAACTTCTAAATTTTCATAGATAGTGTTGGTTACCAGCAAACATTTCATTTCAAACTAGTGGAAATAAACAGTTTATATGTTCAAGTTTATTTCACGAATGTAATAAGGTCAAATATTTCAGTTCACATAACCACTTCCACGTAAATGGGCCACATAAATGGGTTAATTAACCCAACACAGGTCGAGTGTTGGGTTTGTCCTCTATTACTACACAATAAAACACTCAAAGTTACACACAATAGCTAACAATTTAAATTCCATTAATATTTTTAGTCATTTTATTAACTTCAATAGATATCACCATAAATGTCCAACTTCAAGATTGATAATAATACTTTTTAATTGATATCAAATCACCCGTTTGTACATGCTTAAATTGGTAAAATAATAAATATTATTATTAAAATTAAATATGAATTGAGGACCCTAGATCTAAAAGGGGGTTAAGTCACAATCTTGTGAAATTGTAGTTAGTATCATTTTCTGCTACAAGGAGGATCTCTGCACCCTCTGTTCAAATTTTATAGTTAAGTCATGTGGTAAAGCATGTGTAAGAGTCCATGGGAGGTACAACCCGAGTGGGTCAAGTCCACACATGGACATAACCACCTTCTTGCATTGAAACTACATGGACATGACCACTTTCTTGCATTGAAACTTCATGGACATGACCACTTTCTTGCATTGAAACTACATGGACATGACCACTTTCTTGCATTGAAACTACATATTCCCAGATGGCGTCCTGTATTAAGACATCAGACGAAACCTCTGCTAAACCCAGGCGAATATCACAAGAATCAGTCATTAAAAAGTCCCAAATAGGTAAGTAAGCTATCTCTAAAGAAATATTATTGTTTCAAGACAAGTTTTCATTGTGACTAGGATATTTTAAAGGCATTATAAATTCTGGACTTGACTCCCTTTTGGTATTAACACTATTTATAAGAGACTACATGTACATGTAAACTGCGCCAATAAAGTATCTAAACACTTACAAATGGTCAGATTATCGGAACCTGAAATAGTATGTAAAACAATAATTAATTAATTCGATTCAGTTATCTTCTGCGCATTTTGACACCTCTTTTAAGGTCGAATTTCAAAGTTGCAAAAGCTCCTATTCACCCCAATTCCAGAAGGGAACTCACACAAGCATCACACACAGACCAAACCAAGACAAAATACACCAATTTGATTTATGCCTCCCATCTCTGACCCTTTTGTTTTGTTATTGACAATTAATATGCCTCCCATCTCTGACCCTTTTGTTTTATTATTGACAAATAATGCTGATGTTCATTGCAATCGATTTATCCAACACGCGACAAACAAATCATTTATAAAAGCCGGGCAAAATTAATGCTGATCTTATTCGTCACAGTACAACGCTTTTGCTTTGCGAGAATAGGGGCTTTGGCAACTTTGAAATTCGACCACACAAGTGCTCATAAACCCGCCAAACAACATCGTAGCGCAACAAAAGAGGTGTCAAAATGCGCAGAAGATAACTGAATCGAATTAATTAATTATTTTTAACCAGTACTAAAGCTATTATTATTAAAAACTTGAAAATAAAGATAGTACTATGCTAAACATACTGTGTTAATCTAAGAAGGAGGTCAAGTCCATTTGGACTTAACCCTCTTCTTAGATTAACAGTATTTGAAAATGGCAAAAACAACTACTTTACAATTTTTTTCATAACAACAACTATTTTAAAGTTAGTCTCTGTAATGCAAGAAATAATAATGCATCCATTATGGGCACTGCATCAGGAAAAACAATGAAACCCAGTTTTTGCCATTTTTCTCAAAATGCACTCCATGTGACTTAACCCCCTTTTAGATCTAGGGTCCTCAATTGTACATCTATTCCCCTGGTCGGCATGATGTCACAATGACAAATCGTGTTTACTTGCACCCGCTGGGTCAGCCTGGCTGTTCCATTGTATGTCCCTCCCACTGGAAGGGTAAAAGAGGTCACTGTGGGAAAGGTGAAAATGGGTCACAACACTTTATCGCTCACATAAACTGCTCACAAAAAGTTAGGAAACTTTTTTTAATCTAGTATATTTTTTATTATTTATTACCTTCTTGTATTATGTTGCATATCAATGGAAAGCTGAAGTGTTTTTCTTTAAAATGATACCATATGTGCAATGATGACATGTTGCTGGACTTGGCCACATTAATGAGAATGAGACAAAGTCACAAATCCAATGTGCCAAAATTAGCAATTTTGTGTTACTGTGTGAACCAATGTGCTTTCAATGAGTGGGCACGGGCTCTCTCCAAATCTGTTAAACGCGGCATATTGAAACTGCAAACGTTTACCGTGTCTCAGACAAATTTACAAGTTATAGGCCTAAACTTTTCATCACTTACCTTCATGACCTTCCACCTGGAGTCATTGTTAACCCAGTCTTGCAAATACCCAAACAATGGTTTTCTAAAGAGATGAGAGTTAACTTGTGTCTGTTGTGCTCACTGGTGCAAATCTTTGTGTAAACCATTCATGGTTCTCAAGCATGACCGATTTGATTATTGATCATTACCTATTGACTGTTTAGCACAGATAACGGTAATGTTGGCACATTTGATTTGTGACTTTGTCTCATTCTCATTCATGTGGCCATGTTCAGCAACATTTAATCATTGCAAATGTGGTATAATTTTAAAGAGGAACACTTCAGCTTTCCATTGATATATAACATATACAAAGAGGGTAATAAATATTAAAAATATACTTGATTAAAAAAAGTTTCCTAACTTTTTGTGAGCAGTTTATTATAAAAAGTTGTCTCCATTTGTTTCACGGACAAACAAAAATGAAGCAAAAAAGGTCTCCCTGTACATTTTCAATGGTGGGGAATGAAGCTGCCCTTTTGACCAGAGCCAAGAAATAATTGGTGAAATACTTATTATTTAGAAACCAGGTTAGCTACATAAGAGCAGAGGACTTACAGGACTATAAAATTATTAGACATTTTCTGAATTAAATGTACTACACATTCTGTCTATTAAGTTACAAAATAGAAGTTTTCAATAACTGCAAGATCACATCAAAATACAACCATACGGAGCATTGTTACAATCTTAATGCAGTAATATGAAACATGAACCCTTGATTAAGATCTTTATTGAGAACATTTGGTTGATTTGCAATTTGCAACACTGTAAGAGGAATGCAGCAATTTCATGATGAACTAATACCAGACAAAATTAATGGTCTATAATCATCGCAAACAATTCTCGATCAATTTGCCACATACGGTGAATTGGTACCAGGCAGGAACGCAGTCATCCAAAAACATGTACGCACTTGACTTGTGCATGTTTTTGAGGTGCGTGTTAAAAATCAATTGTTGATCAAGAATTATTTGTTTTGATTATAGCCGTTACATCAGGTTGGACAAACTGAATACCTTGTTAACAGAAGTTCCACACAAATGTTTTAAATAGTAATTCGCTCTTTGTACGGTTCTGCTATTTGCGAGAAGAGCCTCTAACTGGTACTGCATTAAATGGGACTATTCCATTACTAGTCCGAATCTCCGCACAATATGACTGATCATGCAGTGAGACATTGTGAAATGAGGCAACACTTTCATTCAATCTGATAGCCAGTTTGAGGCTCCCCTCAAAAATGGCAGATCCTTGTGAAGAGTGAGTATACCCTGATAACACAAATTCATGTTAAACAGTTGAGGTTCAGCAACTTTTGTGTGAACAAGTTTCCACTGTCATACATACAAGTACAATTCACAATTTTCTGTTATATCGAAGCATAATCCTGTTGATAAGTATGTAGATTAAAAATTAATCTAGAGGAAATTTGATAGTATACAATATACAAGATTATGATGAGTCAACAAATTATATCTGATAACAAAATTCCTGAATGAACACAGAATTGTTTACCTTTGGAAATTCACACAATCTGTTTAATTGTTTGGATGAATATAATTTCCATTTTACAGCTTAATTAATGGCATGTCTTATCATGACCAAAAACATCAACTCTATCATGTAAAAGCCTTGAATAATAATGCAGTTAATACATTCAAAATAATACCAATATAAATTATTTTTAAAGTGAAAATGAAGAGATCAAGTCAATACAATTATAATATTCAATAATGAAAAAATATACAACTATATTTTGTAATGCCTGTATGATACCTACAATAATAATGAAATAACCAGTTACAACACGATATAAACAACTTAAAATACAATTAAATTTATGTTGCTTATTCTTTATTTTTAGTATATAACATAATATGTTAACTGAATTAATATATTAATATTATTTAAAATTAGATAATGTTCACCAAACTTAATATTTTTTTAATGCATCAACTTGTATTGTTAAAATATACATGTACAACGGGTAAAAACCCATATTCAAATAGTTTCATAACTTGGAAATTGAGCCAAGATATAGATCAAGATGGTCAGTCAGTCCCTCTCTATATTTATGATTAAAATTATTTGGACATAGTGAAGTTTATTCAATAAGTGAAGTATAAAAATACATTTTTGGATCATTGTAGAGCACAAATTATATTTAAATTCCTCCAGCCATGTCACTATTTCCAAATAGGTTCATTACAGGACAATAAATGCAGTCAGATGCCAACGTTGAGTGAGTCTATTGTATACGAAGAGATTTTGTTTTCCCTTGAAAAGAGGATGTCGATCTCGTGCAATTCAATATGCCAAAATGTCAGCCTTATACAATGACAACATTAAGGCATTTAAATGTGGTTCAACGCCATGTGACTAGGGGGATTTTTCAGTAAGGGGAGCAATAAAATATTAATCCATTATTTTTACATGCTAAAGTCATGTTTGCAGGGACGTTGAGCTTGAAAATGCCTTTTTCTGAAGTAGATTTTTTTGTCATTACTGAAAAAAATAAGGTATATTTCCCGTGGCCCTGACCCCTGTCTCATTAAAAGTTTAAAATTAATAACCTAATACGATCATCAATTTATTGCTCTTTACATTGAATCCAAACCTAGCTTGCTGCGACACCGTTTTCACATTTAAAATACAATTTAGAAACTGGGTTCAATTTGGCTAAAATTTCGTCGAATACTCAATAGTTCACCACTAGTTCATTATTATAGAGAACACATTGACACGTCAGTAAGTAGTTATGGCCGAGCGGTTACGAATATGGACTGGTAATCTAATAGATTCTCCCCTCCTCGGTTCGAATCCTGCTGAATACCTTTTGTTAGAATAAAAGATTTAGTCTGTGTGTGTTGGAAAATGGCGTATATTTTTACCGTAGGTGAATAAAAGTCGTGGCCCTGACCCCTGTCCAAAAATGTATTACAAATAAACATATTTTTAATCAAGTTTAATACGTTAGGAACCTTTCTTGTGCATACAGTTTTTGCTATGACGTCTAAAAATTATCAAAAATACGATGTTTACGATCGCTTTGAAAATGCATCTTTATCGACTCAAAATAGTAACACAAATCGTGTTTTTTATTAAATCGGAATTGACATCTTACATAAATAGGACTTCCCCTTCAAAATGAGCCTAAGATTATCAAAATTGATGGAGGCAATCCTTCACAATCGCGAGTTGTAAATGACCCAATTTCGATTTGTTTTTTTGAAATCTCACTTTACTGGCGGGCCGGGGCAAACAAAATAGACGATATTTTCATGCCTTGACTTCTGACTGAATGTGTATGTGTTGTTTTGAGAGAAATTAGACAAATCAATGCACATGCGCTAATGTTGATGTATGAACAATGGCCTGACCCCGTAGGGGGGAGTGCTATTGTGAGTATATCAACATTTGCACAAGTGCATTGATTCTTCTACCTTTTTTGAGAAACAAAACATTTGACATGTACACGACAACACAATTCAACATTTAAAATTTTGTGCATACTTTTAATCTCTTTAATGACGAATAAATACATGTTAACAAGTTCTTTATCACCTGCAGTAAAAATCTGCGAACCTGTGCTGTGTGAACAACAAATTAAAACAAAGTGTGTGGTACACGCATGCAGAGTGGACACTTTAAATGCACTCCGCACAATTAGTTTCCTGCTTTGTTATTGGTCTGGAACTACTAAGAGCATTGATTAGAATCTGATATGGAAAGTTCATATTAAGCATTTTGAATGTATTATACTGTCAACTCCAAGACTGCAAAAAGTGTCGTGAGTCGTTAAGATCATCACTACCAACAGTGTTAACAAAGGATACAGACGCATCCGAAACTTACATTGAGTACTTTACTGAACATTCCATATCAGTCATGTCACTGTCTTTTGGGCTATTCTACGACAGTAAATCATCTTTGATCACTACGCTGACACTGCTCTTCAATGATTTCTTAAATGTATTTATACTTTAAATACTTTTACAAGTGTCTATACTGTACATGTTGTAATGTTTATAATGCTTGATGATATTCTATAGATGAGGTGACTGACATTTGTTGACATTTAGGACGCCCTCTGAGACAAAACACACCGGGCAAGAGTTCCTATAGTTTACATAGGCCAGATCAGGTTTTCTAACTAGATTGTGGTGTCACAGCAAATTGTTATCAAAACTGTCTTTAAACTTGCTTAGGAATGCTATAAGTATAAGCTATCGCATTTCACAAAAAAAAATAAAACTAAATGAGTTTTACAATTCATTAGAAAGAAATTTCATGTTGTCTTCATTAACTTTACTGTATATTCTGCCTGGAGGGAAACAACAGAGGGTGTCCCATTTGTAAATACATGACATCATAGGTCACCTCATCTATAGGCCGTTAATTTACAAGATGGAATGGAAAAATACAAGTTGATGAGAAAGAAATAATTTGACAAAAATAACACAATCGCACATCAGCTCTTTATATGTGAAAATGTAATACACACTCAAAATTTACAACTCGAACATAGCAAATGAGACTAGTTGCGTTCATGAAGAGATGATGTTCAGCAAGCAAACAAATTAATTTGGACATTGGTGCTGAGTTGGTCTTTTTAATTAAGTGGGATTTGTATTGAATTTTGAAATGTGGATTTGTATCTTGTGACCGAAACCTTTAAAGATAACCATTTCAACTAATGATGTACTCCAATGGATCAAACTCACAATGACTACAATACCTATGTTCATGATAATGGTATTATCGTTTGTCGTGATGTTGCATTGTCGCGATAATGACTTGTAAAGCCACAATATTTTAGTAACACAAGTCTTCAAAACATTACATATTCAATACACAATGCATGCGGTATTTGAATCCCAATTTAATCAAGAAGACTTTTCCCCGCTCATGGACCCCGTTTTATTATTTAAAATTTTGTTAAGCCTAACTGGAATGGAAAACCAGCCAAATTCTGAAAAAATATGCACTCTTACTAAGTATGTAATAAATGGACATCGTCTGGAAACGTCATCAAATTGATTGATGATCAACAAATCATGCGATAACGCATCCTTTTTCGCATACAGTTGGCGAGGATTACTTCTGCGCGAACTGAATAGGGATTATTTAGCTATATACCAATGCATGCCAGTACTTTGACGTAATCTTGAAATAACAAGGCCACATAACAGGTATTTCTTAGTGGTTTTTGAACGAGAGGATTTAGTAAAAAGAAAGGTTTTGAGATTGCCCATTTTATCGCCGTTATCGCATATCGCGATGTTTTTTTCTGGCGACAAAGAAATACTGGTGATACCTATGCCTAACTTACACAGACTTGTAAATGTCAATCTGAACACATTACAAACATTTTTAATATTATCTTATATCAAGGTTGAGCAGCATTCACAAGTTTGATATTAATATAGAAATAATATATTATTTTATAGCCATACGTCACAAGGTACAATAGACACATGGTATGGTTGCCAACATATGCAAATAATGCAATCATATGCTGCCTGAATCTAAATGACGATACCCACTAAGTTTCATTCATGAAGGCATGAACATATTTAAATGGTTGAATTTAACCAAAACAATTACAGCTGTGATTTGCATCACATTCAGATTTTTGACACAACAAATATGTCCTTACTCTAAACCTATGTATTTAAGTATTTTCTTTTTTCATACCTTCAAACTTGAATCCACACTAAAGTTTTTCGATGAATAATGGCCCAGGCTGTACAGTGTACTTGGTGAAGTATACTGAGCCAAGTATGGTTGACTCCCGTGGCCCAGTGGTAAGTGGTTCGGGGGTTAGGGTTATTAGAATGTTTACAAGTGTACCATTTTCATTATTTTGATTCCAAAAATGAAAACCATTTATTTGATCGGAACAAAGGGAACATGCATACATTGTGACATGTGTGATTTGCAGAGTGCAGTACTATGGCAAATGTGGCATAAATCGTTCCTATCTACTGCTTCAACCACTTGTTATTATCACAATCATTCTCTAATCTTAGAAATAATTTATACGCTTCTACATTTGAAACTGAAGGACTTGGGGAGGTTGTGCTTGATTTTGAACTACTATCAATGAGCCATTCACATTTACTATTGGGTTGCATCGGTAGTGTAAGCCAATCTGAGTTGGAGAGTTGCTCATGGAATTTCTGGACTACCTCCCAACTGCTCTTATTTTCATCACAATCATCGCCTCGGACACTGGATCCGGACTGGTGCAACCATTTTTCATTCTCGTCATCCTTGCAGCTTTCGGAAACATCGCTTTCTTGCATTTCTTCTTCTTTCTCCTCGGTTGCTACTTCTCTGAGCCAATCGGTAATCTTATCAGAACGCTGTTGCAAAACGGAATCATGGTGGGAAACGGTGGAATCGGAACAATTTGGATTACCTGATTCTTGCTGCAGCCAATCAGAAGGATTGGTAGACACTGATTGGAAGTAATCAAACCCACACTCATCACTCCTGGGAGTAGACACACTCTCTGGATTACTTTGAAGCCAATGACTCTGATTCTTACTTGATTGCATTACCTTGACACTCTCAAATGGGCTTTCTGTGCACGTTGGGGCTAGCCAATCTGAACAGTTCTTTGATACACTCTGGAAATATGCAAACACCTGTTCTGGGTCTTTGCAGGACGGATTAGATTCAGCTATGGCCGTCACGCCGCAGTTGGTGTCACACACACACTCTGTGAAAGTGCTGCAAGGTTCATTAGCTCTACACGCAGATTTGACATCAGGTAGAGATATTGGAGTTGTGGTTTGATTCTTCTTGCTCTTTGCATCATTGCTTAGCCACATATTTTTGTCGGTTGTCTCCTGTTTCCCATGAGCGGCAATGGGGTCTTGAACGCAGAGTAGTTGGTCAAGGTTTTCAATCTCAATAGGCTGCATAGAGGAAACAGAGCACGATAATACATTCTGTTAATTTCATCTTGAAAATGGCATGTTGCAAGATTGTAAAAAATGCTTGTTACAAAGTCCAAAATATAGAGTTAATATCATATCAATACAAGAATTGGTTTGGAGTTCAACTGTCACATATGTACCGTATTATCCCTATTAAGTGCCCATGCCCTTATAAGCGCCCACCCCAATTCCCCCAATGACTACTAAAAAATAATTCCTTATAAGCGCCCATCTTTTCAATTAGCCACTTAATGTTTACCGAACGAAAATGTCATCGCAACCTTGCCGAATTCAACAGTGTTTACGATAAATGAGTTAGTAAGTAAAAGCTGTCAAGTCAAACTGTGATGTATCCTAGTTTTCTATAAGATAAGATGCTGCATAAAATCCTCTACAGTGGCAAACATAGATGAGGTGACCGTTGTTTACATCAATAGTGTTTACAAATTGATTAGCGCCTGGTCTAAAGACATGCTAGAGGTACTAGTCCATGACTACTGCATACATTACTATATGAAAGCAAAACACACATCACTGAGCGCCAATTTTAAAAGCACATGCCCTTATGGTGCGCAAGCAAACCGCCGGGCAACCAGATTTAGTGCCTGGTCTCTCATTGTGCTTAGGGATGCATACCATGACTATTGCACTATTACACCGTAAGCATGGTAAGTAATGATCAATCAAGTGTGAATTAAAGCACCATTCCCTGTAGGTGCGCACGCAAACCGCCGGGCACTACGTCACCGGTCACACCATCTATACACTCGTCAAAAGAAGTTCCTTGACACTTAAAAAATTAAATTAATATTTAATAGAATATATATATATTGTATATCAAAATAAGCAGAAAGTAATCCTCTAACAGCTTAACATGGAATTTAGACATGATCACTCATGCATGGCAGATCCCATTCACTTGACAATGGCAAGAAGATTGCAAAAAAATGGATAATCCCTCCATTCAAATGACTGTAAATGCTCATTTCTTGCAATTTCCTTTTATGCACTACCATTGCTTAATGAATGTGCTCAGCCATGCATGAATGCGTACATCTTAATTTCATACAGACATGATAGAGAATTATTGTCTGCTTATTTTGACATGCAATTGTTTAATTTATATTAAATATTTATGTGAAATATTTGAACTTCAATGAGTGTCAAGGAACTTCTTTTGACGAGTGTAGTTTAATTAGTTCTAAATTGGCGAAAGCCGCCATTACAGCAGCGAATGAATACAGAAGGGCGCGCAAGAAGGCAACTATCTACGCACTGTGCATCATATGCATTACGCATGCGGAGGTAAAAAAAATATATTTCTTGCCAATTTGGAACTGATCAAACTATAGCTTGAAAATCCATATTCTTTACTATGTTTACCTGCATAACAATTCCCCTGGTTGCTCCTGAGCAGTAACATAGCGATTCACTCTTTTACTTAGCTTACATGCATATTGCATAATGGTTTTATAATCTTTATGTATGTAACTTGCAAACATAACAAATCAATGTGATGGTCCTGTACCAGGGCTCAAAATACACAGGGCCACAGGGACAAGAGGTGATTAGCCCCAGTTTTCCCAAAATAGCCCCTGAGAAAATGTTGACCTTTATGGTAACATGTACCAAAAGGGCTACTTATGGCAGTATTTGCTCAAAAAAGCCCTCGTAGAAATTCTTATGACCCCTGCCCTGTACATTGGGATTTGTTTTGCTATTTTGGCAATCTATAATCTTTATTAAGCTTACCTTCATAACAAATCCCTGTGGTGGTCCTGTACAGTGGCAAATATCACTAGCTTGGCAATCCATACTCTTGGCTTCCTCCTCCATGTCCTCTTGACTCTTCTCATAGTCTATAAGCCAGTCTTTAACATCATTAGAAACCTCTCTGTGATGAAAGACGCATTTAAAAAAGCAATGTTATTATAAATTTGATATGGTATATAGATGCCAAATCTAGCATCATCAGAAACCGCTGTAATGAGAAAATAATATAATAAATAAGGCAATGAAAAAAAAACACGGGCAAACAAGACCTCACAGGTAGGATCCGTCATTGAGTCAGATATTTGAGAGCGGTGGAGGGACATACCCAAAACTGGCGCATATTTTTTTTGATAAACGACAGTACGCTGTTATTTTTCATGCAATTCAAACAAACAAAATCACATTTCTAAAAAAGGAGACATTTATATAAAACCATAATTGGGATGAATCACAAAATTTGATATTCAGTTTCCTTTAAGATTCTGAGAACCAATACTGGTCATTTATTGAACAAAGTTCAAGCAATTATGTAGTGCTGTTAGTGGTTGTGATAAATAAACAGGTCAAAAGAAATAAGTCCCTCCCTGGGAAATGTGATTTTTGTTGTTGTTGAAACAATTAGGCTCTTTAACCTGTTACACAAATTGTAAAATGTAGACTGAAATGTTACACATTTAATGTGCAATAAAGTTTCACCCAACAGTTAACCTTCATCTTGAAGTGCTGCCATTTATTAAATTTGATGACCAATAAAAAATGACACTTTCAGTCTACATTTTACATTTTGTAACAGGTTAAGGAGCCTAACTGTTTTCCAGAAAAATTCACATTTCCCAGGGGGGGGGGGGGGGGCTTATTTCTTTTGACCTGTTTATTTATACATGGCAGTTGGCAGTGATATGAAAACAGGAAAAGACAGTCGTGCAAAGGGGCTGCTAGCTTTCGGGTTGATTTCTAACCTGAATCAGCAATAAGACCAACTCTTTACAAAAATGTGAGTCGTACGCTCACCCACGCTGTGAATACTCATATGCTGTTACATTTTGGGCATTGATTTTAAAATCATATCATAGTGTTTGTCAGTCTCCTCTCTCTCAGGAGCAACACACAAGTTGCACAAATCTGCCATTTCAAAATGTTTCCCTTGAACAATTTGTTCTCAATGCAAATGACCTACATCTTACCTGAAGTACTTCATAACGGCATACGGGTAGGATTTCCCCATGCTGTATTCTGCATGTATACGCCCAGAATCTAGTATCCATTCAGCCAATGGAGAAAGATTCACCTGGTTAAAGTAATCTTCCAAGGGTGGGGATGTGGTGGACTGATCTGCATCAAAGGGAGGGATCATCATGTGATACGCGTCATCATGCTCTAGCACCTCAAAATCGCCTGGGGTGAGGGGGAAGAAAAAAACAGGATTTGCATCATCAGTAAAGTTAAATTTATTTCTACACTCTTTATTTTTTCTACTGGTTTCTTGACACTGCCATCATATCATTATGATTTGATTATCACCTAAGGCTAATGAAAGTGAATTGTTAGTTTCCCGTCACATTTTTTTGGGTCAGTGAGTAGGCGACTATTTCATTATTCATTATTTTTGAAACATTCATTTGTTTTATAATGTGCCCAAATAAGTGTAGCGTATAGAACCAAGAGTGTATAATTGTGAATAGGGGCATAAATATGTCCTTACTACAATAAATAAATGAATTCCATACCATTTTGCATACAAAGTCTTGTTTATTTTAAAACTGTCTTCCTCTTACTGCTTTTCAGAAGATTTTTCATACTAACAATCGCTAAAAATGAAGAAGAACAAATTGTCATATGGACGGATTGGTATGTCGAGTATTCGATTGACATCGTATTTGTACTTATTTAGTGATGAAATATGATATAATTGTGTCAAATTGGCTTATTTCTTCTAAACAAACAAATAATGAAATATTTACCAAATAATGAAATATTCACGCGGGGGACCAAAATGTGAGTCGGTCGGGCGACGGGAAACTAACAATTCACTTTCATTAGCCTAAAGTGGACGTAGCCCTATGGTCCCTATTTCGGATGATAGTGGGTGTTAAGGTCTAATTCTAAGATACATGTATCAAGTAAGTCAAGGTAGCCAGCCATTATATGATAACCTTTCTACTGTGTGTGTTTGGCAATTTATTACTGCTTTATGGATATCTACAATGAATCAATTGTTTTATCAGCTTTCCTACACTATTGTCTTAAATTTTGCACATTGACATATAATATTGGTGAAGTGTAAGCTGCCATATGCAACTCATGTGATGAAAGACATATCCTGGAACTTGAGTGTAAATGCTTCGTTTCTCAATAAAATACACCATGGACTCCACGAACAAGGGCTTAGGCAGCCAGCCGTGCAGGGAGTGTTTTACACACCCACTTTCGTAAATACACAGTTTTTACACACCAGTTTTTGTCCATTGGCCTATACTTTGTACACAAATCCTCAAATATACACACCCAGGTTTTTAAATTTATGCACATTTACACACACACATCTTCAAATCCTGCCTAAGACCTTGTCCATGACTCATATCGTGAGCTTCTCCAGAAAGAGAAGAGGATGAACAAGGTATTAGTATTAGACTTATAGCTAAGCCCCGGAGGATCCCGCGATTTTTTTAGGCAAAAACCGCGAGGCGAGATGACTAAAACCGCGATTCGCGGGATTTGCAACCAAAACCAAGAAATACCGCGAAAATAAACCAAATGCGAGAAACCGCGACCAAAAATGTGACCCGAAAAATCACCCCCAAATATCACCTCTTTAAAAAGTAAATAAGCTTACTTTATAGTCCATTTTTCTTCTCTGCAAGAAAATATATTGATTTCCAAATTAATCCCTGGCAGAGGGGTTTAATAATTTGCGTAAAATTCCAATTAATGTCCTCCGTTTTAACATTTTTGATACGGAAGAAATATTTGTTTTGAATACGCGCCGCCATCTTGAATGATTGAGTACATCCCCCAGTGGCTTCCAGTCGATCCGAAAAATTACCGTGCGTTAAATTGATAGCAAAATGTAGAGGGCGGCAGAGTCTTAGTCAATTCTTTATGAAACCACTGTGATGATGAAACCCGTTTCCAGCAACCTAGGCGGCATGATCTCGCATCATGAATCATTATGGGATGCATTACGTCAGAACATGTGCGATCTCAATTTGATCAAATTTTGATGATACAAATTTTACGGCGCGGCGTAACATGGGGAAAGTAACATACGGGAACCAGACATTGTTTACATATAAAAGGTATTTTCCGGGGGGATTTTCCCAACCAAGTTTGCATTAGTATGATTGGTACGATAGATCGAAATTTAACATGACATTTCAAGATTTTCTTGGACTAATTACGGTCGATTTTTGTGTAGAAATTTGAAATTTTGTTTTGTTGAGGAAAAAACCAACAATTCCGCGAAATCTCGGCATACTTTTAGAAAACCGAGGCAAATGGTAAATCCCGCGATTCACGCCGAGAAAACTGTGATCGCGGGAACGTCCGGGGCTTACTTATAGCACCATACCTGCATCATTCTGAGCCAGCCATTGGGATAGACTTGTAGCAGCATCGAATGGTGGAAATGACTCCTCCGACTTTAAACCAGCAGATGCTGACAACCTGGCGCTGTGGTCCATGAGGCTCAACCCACTCACTAAATTACACAAGGAATCTGCCATAGGATAGTCCTCCATTGTGTGGCCTGTTGAGTTGATCGTCCCAAAGGTGCAGATTGCCCGGCGCAGCTTGTTCACATCTGATGTAAAGTTTATTTCGGCATCTTCTAGTGGTTTCTCACCCAGATCTTTCAACCTTTTCAAATTCAAATGGAAAACCAGAAAAAGTGTGATACAAATTACATTTTATATATTTACTTGGTTTGGCATTAGGTTTGTGCTGGTTAAAAGACAATCTTTCATTTGCTTCATGATACTACAACAACATTATTGAAATAGAAATGAATGTCTAACCTGCTAAGTGTTTCTTCAAGTTCTTGTTTGAAGTCACCACATGAGTTGCCACAGTTCTGTGCCATCTGCATTAGATGTTGGAAGCCTCCTAGTTCATGAAGCAAGCAGGCAAGTTGGCTTTGTAACCTGTCCTCTTTGATGTGACGGATAGTGTCTACTTGGGTCAGCAACCACACCTCACGACTGCGTAGGGTCTCCAATTGCCGACTTGTGGCTGAATGAATGTCACTCTTAGCCTGATGACAAATTAAGAACAATTCAAGTAGATTTGATGAGATGTTTTAGCAATTGCACTCACCCAATCAAAGGGGTCAGATATATTGAAACGGCAGCTCATTTTCATGATCTTATTAAGCTTATTTCCCATGTCGAGTTCATGCAAAACCTGTAATGAGCTCGTTTCGCGAGAATATTTCATGAATTGATTCCATACTTTCAAGAATGATTTGAGTCATTATTGTGCTCTTGTGTGTCAAATAACATACCTTTTGGCCGTGTATTTCTACAATATTAACCCATAAAAGAAAATATAGGACAATTCTTTCTCGGAAGTATGATTATGAATGTGATATCAATGCATATTCCAGTGACAGACACAACATTTATATGTTACGTAAATGTAATATTGGCAGCAGAGCAGAATCAATATTAATTTAATAATGCTATGAGATGGGCAATAAACGGCATGGGCTTTAAGATTGGTGTGTAATTTATTTGTGTTGTGTTAGGTTGAGGCTATTTGCATTTTGCAATAACAATACGAAATACCCGAACTTCAATGAAGTTATCGTTCTCAATTAATAGATATTACAGGTAGGGAATCAGAACTGCTAATTCACATCTCATGTTGCAAAATTCTCACAAAGTTATAAAGTGTGATGCCGAGTTTCTCATTATTTGACTCTATAAATACAATAGGCTTTTATAAAGCACCATTTCATAAAGATCACAGCGCTAAAGATGACAGAACATTACACAATGCATCCAAAATAGTAAAGAACATGAAAACAAAACAAACTAGACATGGACTGTGATCGGAGATCACGAATATTAGTCGGGTGTGTTACATGTTAACCCCTTCGAGTGGTAAATGGAGTAAATAAATACAGTTGAACCCCTAGTGACCTTTTCGTGACCTCTGACCCAAAACTTGTAATTGACTTTTTTGCTTGGCTGATCAATGCGCACAAGAAAAAGGTAGTCCCGTCAAAATCAGAGCATGTTTTAAGATTTTCACCTGTAAAGTTCAATGACCTCTAGTGACCCCGTGTGATATGTCACTTTTAGTGGAGAAGGACCCTATATGAACATGGATGAGAGGAATCTTTTGACTAATTCTGACAATCATAGGTCATTTCCTCTCGGACAAGTAGCATTTTGAGGGAATGGAGTGAAAATTTACATTTTGACCCCTAGTGACCCCAAATATTTTTTGATTTTAAAAACCGAACTATTTTACATGCGTACGGTCAAAAGGAATATGTTGACCAATTCTGACGATCCTAGGTCATTTCACTAAATTGCAAATGCGTTTTTAGTGAAAATCACGTTTTGACCCCTAGTGACCTTTTTTTGACCTCTGACCCAAAACTTGTAATTGACTTGTTTGCTTGGCTGATCAATGCGCACAAGAAAAAAGTAATCCCGTCAAAATCGGAGCATGTCTTAAGATTTTCACCTGTATAGTTCAATGACCTCTAGTGACCTCGTGTGACATGTCACTTTTAGTGGAGAAGGACCCTATATGGACATGGATAAGAGGAATCTTTTGACAAATTCTGACAATTATAGGTCATTATCTCTTGGACAAGTAGTATTTTGAGTGCGAGGAGTGAAAATGTACATTTTGACCCCTAGTGACCTTTTTTTGACCTTTGATCTTAACGGTATGATTGACTTTTGTTCTTGTCTCATCAATGCCCACAAAATAAAAGAAACCCGGTCAAAATCGGAGCATGCATTATATTTTCCCTCTGTAAAGTTCAATGACCCCTAGTGACCCTGTTTGACATGTCACTTTTAGTGTGGAAGGACCCTATATGAACATTGATCCAAGGAATCTTTTGACTAATTCTGAGTATCATCAGTCATTTTCCCTCAGACAAGTAGGGTTTTGAGTGAATGGAGTAAAATTTACATTTTGACCCCTAGTGACCCCAAATATTTTTTGATTTTAAAAACCGAACTATTTTACATGCGTACGGTCAAAAGGAATATGTTGACCAATTCTGACGATCCTAGGTCATTTCACTAAATTGCAAATGCGTTTTTAGTGAAAATCACGTTTTGACCCCTAGTGACCTTTTTTTGACCTCTGACCCAAAACTTGTAATTGACTTGTTTGCTTGGCTGATCAATGCGCACAAGAAAAAAGTAATCCCGTCAAAATCGGAGCATGTCTTAAGATTTTCACTTGTATAGTTCAATGACCTCTAGTGACCTCGTGTGACATGTCACTTTTAGTGGAGAAGGACCCTATATGGACAAGGATAAGAGGAATCTTTTGACAAATTCTGACAATCATAGGTCATTATCTCTTGGACAAGTAGTATTTTGAGTGCGAGGAGTGAAAATGTACATTTTGACCCCTAGTGACCTTTTTTTGACCTTTGATATTAACAATATGATTGACTTTTGTTCTTGTCTCATCAATGCCCACAAAATAAAAGAAACCCGGTCAAAATCGGAGCATGCGTTATATTTTCCCACTGTAAAGTTCAATGACCCCTAGTGACCCCGTTTGATATGTCACTTTTAGTGTGGAAGGACCCTATATGAACATTGATCCAAGGAATCTTTTGACCAATTCTGAGTATCATCAGTCATTTTCCCTCGGACAAGTAGGGTTTTGAGTGAATGGAGTAAAATTTACATTTTGACCCCTAGTGACCCCAAATGATTTTTAATTTTAAAAACCGTTCTTTTGTACATGCGTACGGTCAAAAGGAATATGTGGACCAATTTTGACGATCCTAGGTCATTTCACTAAATTGGAAATGCGTTTTAAGTGAAAATCACGTTTTGACCCCTAGTGACCCCTGTGTGACCTTTGACCCCTTATACTTTACAACCTGAGTAGTGGTGCACATAAGGGTTCTTATGACCAAATATGGTCAAAATCGGGTCAATGGTTACGGAGCTATAGGTCCCATGACAGGAGAAAGAAGAAGAAGAAGAAGAACTAGACATGGACTGTGATCGGAGATCACGAATATTAGTCGAGTGTGTTACATGTTAACCCCTTCGAGTGGTAAATGGAGTAAATAAATACAGTTGAACCCCTAGTGACCGTTTCTTGACCTCTGACCCAAAACTTGTAATTTACTTTTTTGCTTGGCTGATCAATGCGCACAAGAAAAAAGTAGTCCCGTCAAAATCGGAGCATGTCTTAAGATTTTCACCTGTATAGTTCAATGATCTCTAGTGACCCCGTGTGACATGTCACTTTTAGTGGAGAAGGACCCTATATGAACATGGATGAGAGGAATCTTTTGACTAATTCTGACAATCATAGGTCATTTCCTCTCGGACAAGTAGCATTTTGAGTGAATGAAGACAAATTTACATTTTGACCCCTAGTGACCCCAAATATTTTTTGATTTTAAAAACCGAACTATTGTACATGCGTACGGTCAAAAGGAACATGTTGACCAATTCTGAAGATCCTAGGTCATTTCACTAAATTGCAAATGCGTTTTAAGTGAAAATCACGTTTTGACCCCTAGTGACCCCTGTGTGACCTTTGACCCCTTATGCTTTACAACCTGAGTAGTGGTGCACATAAGGGTTCTTATGACAATATATGGTCAAAATCGGGTCAATGGTTACGGAGCTATAGGTCCCATGACAGGAGAAAGAAGAAGAAGAAAGAAACAGGACAAATACAGTATATTAGTCGTTTCTCGACTAATATAAGAAACAGGACGAATACAGTATATTAGTCGTTTCTCGACTAATATAAGGATCCTGACTGAAGCATGCCATGAGCTACTTGGGGAAGAAGTAGACCCGATCATCCTGTCTTCCCAATTTTCACACAGTCCCTGCGAAGGTGCTCAAATGTGAAGACTGGAAAAAATACAGTTCCAAAAGTGTGCGCTGATAAACTCGTGAATAAACATGAGCTTATTCACGCACCAGTGCACCGAGGGGGGGGGGGGGGGGGGGGGTTAAGATTTTTTTTTTAAAGTACAAATTTGTCCCCAAAATGACACATAATGGGATCAATATAATAGAGGTCATTTGGGGGACAAATTTGTACTAATTTTTTAAAATTTACATTTCGGGTATTCGGGTACCTAATTTGGTTCCCGGGTACCCGGGTATAAGTCACAACCTTAGTTCTGGCACAACGAATGGATCGCGGTAGGGCATTCCATAGCCCAGGAGCAGAATAGTAAAATATGTCCTGTTGACAGCTGACTTCATTGTCCTGTTGTGGATTTTATGTACAACAAGACGAGTAACGTCAGAGGCTGATCGCAACCCTTCACGCGCTGGCGAATGCTTCCTCTCAAACATTAAAGGTAGATGTTCTAATTTCTGGCCCGATTTTGAACTTGATGTTTTCTATTTTACATGAAAATTGTCACATACCAAAGTTTGAGTTGCAAAACTCCAATGGTTCTAATTTTTAAAAAAAGTGATCGGAACATAATAATAATATAATAATAAAAAACCATACTTATTGAGCGCATAACACAATTAAGTCCCTATGCGCTATCACAAACAAAAACAAAACAAAAACAAAAACACACACCTTTAATTAAATCTAAATACCTTGCTAGATAAGTATGGTACCAGAACCAGTAACAATATGCTGTTGAATTCTGCTAACCATAAATCAGACTTAATTAGACTCACCTGTAAGCAATTGCCTTTGAGTTGTTGCTGTACCTCTGCAATGGCAGCTATGGTATCCTGGATACATGCCACCTTGTGCTTTACCTGGTCAGTCACATCCATCATAACTTGAGATCTACAGAGTCAGAGAAATGGTATACAACACTTGAAAAATACTTCTTCATCTAAATCCCACATCAGAAATGACAGGCAGTAGCCTAACAATTGTTTCACTCAAAATCCAGGAATTGAACCTCTTTCTAGGTGACAGGTTTAGAAATATAATCCTGTTTTTTTATTATTTCCTTGGAAGTTAATTTTTTTGACCATGTATGCACAGCTAATGCTTCTTGACAATTTGTTATTCAAAATGGATTTATGGTTGAATCAAACATTGTATTGATATATCCCTCGGTAAACTCTAGTAACCGAAATTTGTAATGTAAAATGTGACGAAAAACAAACAAACAATTTTTAGGACTATAGACCTACATGTATAGCCTAGCCTATAGGTCACCCCGAAGTGACGTCAAATGCCGTTGACCACAAACCAAAGAGGTAAATAAAGGTGACGCGATCCCTTGGGTATGGGTGAGTAGAGCGTAAAACTGATAGGTATATAGATAAAACGTCTGGTTTGTTGTCAACAACAAACGGTACAAAGTACCCGGATGACCGGGGCTACCTATAATTAATACTATAGGTAAATTAATAATTGAACGAACATCACGAACGCAGTACAAAGATGAATGCGCCCGAAATTATCACGCGAATGGTTGTGCGCGCTTCACGCAATGTACGCGATACGCTGCCTAGTTGTGTTCGTTCAATTATTAATTTACCTATAAGGCTAATGAAAGTGAATTGTTAGTTTCCCGTTACATTTTTTTGGGTCAGTGAGTAGGCGACTATTTCATGATTCATTATTTTTAAAACATTCATTATTTTTATAATATGTGCCCAAATACGTGTAGCGTATAGAACCAAGAGTGTATAATTATGAATAGGGGCATAAATTTTCGAAGAATTGGGGCTTTGGAACACAAAATTGGGGCTTTGGAACGCAAAATTTCGCGATTTTTGAATTTTAAATAAAATTGGGGTCTTAAGAACTGATTCAGGCTCAAAAGGGGGGTCATAAGAACTAGCAGCAGAGGGTAAAAAAGGGGGTCTTCAGCGCGGCACATACCTATACCCTTTTCAAATGTCAGTGCCCCCCCCCCCCCCCCGGACACACATACCCACCACCCATCTTAACAAACTCAGAAGTTCAAATCATAATGATACGATTATGGCTTCGAAAAGTGCCTCGAAATCGCTAAAAATGAAAAAAGATTGTCATATGGACGGGTTGGTATGTCGAGTAGGCCTATTCGATTTAAATACATCATATTTGTACTTATTTATTGATGAAATACGATATAATTGTAGTCAAACTTGGCTTATTTTTTCTAAACAAACAAATAATGAAATATTTACCAAATAATGAAATATTCACGCGGGGACCAAAATGTGAGTCGGTCGGGTAACGGGAAACTAACAATTCACTTTCATTAGCCTAATAGGTCGGTCGCCCCGGTCATCCAGGGACTTTGTGCCTTTTGCCGTTGACAACAAACCAGACGATTTAACGATCAGTTTTACGTTCTACTCGCCCATACCCAAGGGATCACATGACGCTGTGTAAGAGGCCCCCGAATAGGCCTTTATTTACCGTTTTGGTTTGAGGTCAACGGCATGTGACATCACTCCGTGATGACCTATATTATATAATACTAATTACTAACTAGGGTAAGGTTAGCCTACTGTTGTTTTAGGTTTTGGTTGTGTTTATTTTTGTACCGAATCTGTACACTTTGGGATCCCACAATGCATCAGAAAAGGATAATCAATTGATTTTTACATATTTGCGATAAACATTGGCTATATCTTGCTAGACGTCCCGTACGGAATAAACCGTTACTAATTATTAGTTCTAGTACTACGTATTTTAATTGGTTTGAGCATGCACACTTTGGTTACGGGACGTCTAGCAAGACATTGCCTAAACCAAGCGTGTGCAACCTGCGGCCCGCGAAGCAATCCCAAAATTCCCATTGATTTAGTAGTGTCCTCCCTTATAAGGTAGAGCGTGTATTCCAACCATATATCGAGATCTCGAAATTACGTCATTTAAAGTAGGCATTGATATGACGTCACTGTTTGTGATTGATTGATTTATTGATTGATTTATTGCTTGATTGGTTGCTTGCTTGATTGACTTCATTTAAAAACATGTTCTTACACTTACAGTTTCAAGACGCTCTTTAAATTGACATTCAATCAATCAATCAATCATTCAATCATTCAATCAATCAATCAACTAATCGATTAATCAATCAATCAACTAATCGATTAATCAATCAATCAATTAACTAAATCAATCGACCAATCGATCAATCAATCAATAAATCAAATAAATTAATCAATCAACCAAACAATCAATCAATCATAAACAGTGACGTCATATCAATGCCTACTTTAAATGACGTAATTTCGAGATCTCGATATATGGTTGGAATACACGCTCTACCCCTTATAATTAGTAGAGTGACGCAGTGGCGTAGCCAAAGGGGGCCAATTTCCCCCAATATTGACTGCCGTGTCGGTTGAGATTGGTACTGGCAGTTAATTTGACAAGAGGAATCATGGAATTATGATGGTCAAAAGTGCACAGACCTACATGTAATTGTTTCGCGCACGTAGCGCGCATGTGTACCCCAAATGGATTTTTTTGGGTAGAAACTTGTTTAAAGCAATAATGTACCTCAATCATAGCAAAAATCCTAAGTGTAAAGCGCATTTCTTTCATCAAAACAAACTTGTGATTGCGTGTTAAAATCCCTGGTTAATTTAAAATGGCGAAGAGAAGCGGGTATCCGGATGTGTTTTGGAATGTTTAACATTCACTGTGGCCCGTGAATGGATCTCAAAATCACAATGAGGCCCGCGCGGTAGAAAAGGTTACACATGCTTGGCCTAAACCTGTAATAGGCCTATGGTGTTTTAGCCTTTTAAGTTTTAGGTGGTGATATCAAATGTTGGTGACAGATTGTTGACAATTTGTGCAACCATTTTTCGTGATGTTTGGTTCTTCTCCTAAAATCCTGAAAAGTTAAATTAATATTTCATTTTAAACCACTGAATATACCAGAATATTTACTAGGTTATCCAATGGTAAGCCTTACAAATGGAGATAAATATTAATTAAGGACTAATTTAACAATTTTAGATTTACAAAGCCGCCATGACGAACGTTGTTTTCCACACGTAAGCCACATCTACACAATCAATACAGACTTTGGACTGGTTCAAGCTTTTTACACAACATGAAGTTGAACCAGGAACGAAACTGCACATCACGAAGGGATAAAGGGAATCCATCAGCACATTAAATCACACAAACTAACTAGATTCTTATAGTTACATCTTAAAGGTTGCAAATACCTGTTTATACTATTTTAGGACGGAAATTCTTACCGTAAATTGCAGAAACCACGGCTAACAAACCGGCACGGAAAGAACAGGTTTAGGAACTCCGACAGCGACGATCACAGCCGGCACGAATGTCAAATTACATTGCTACTACTCATCGCTTTATCGCTGCGAGCCTGTGATACCCATTGGTCATTTTTTACAGCAGTCCAATTTTAACCAATCAATTTATAATGCGACCAACCACAGCGATAAAGCGATAGTAATATGAAATTTTTAAAGAGCTCAAGACAAGAAACTCCTTTAAAATGAAAAGTGCGGTACGTTGGTACGTTGCATTGCTGATAACAGCTTGAAACAATTGAATGGGCAAGGGCCCGATCGACCATGTAGTATTTGTTTGTTTTGTTTGAATCCAGCTTCCGGCAGCTTGGTGTTAAGCATTGGTTTCCAGTTTCCAATACGATTTATTCCGTAAAATATATACTACCGGGTTCCATTTTTTTGTGTCTGTTCCTATGCTTAGCACCAAGCTGCTCAAATGAGAGTCGCCAGTTTTGTTTGGGGGTGGGCATTGGCGTAGCCATGGGGTAGGGGGGGGGGGGGAGGAGGAGGAGACCTAAGGTGACCTCTTAAAACACGATTGGCCGCAATATTATAATTTGACATCCAGGCTGATCCACAGGCCTAAAATCACAAGTCAAAGACAGATGTGACTTGAGTCAAGCCAATTCTCTCTCAATTAAAGGCACTAGTCAAGTCAAGTAACCAGTAGGTCACATATTTTTAAGTTGAAGTTTTTTGTTGTTGAGTGAAGTCATGTCAAGCCTTGTATAGAGTGACTCTTGACTGAAGATAATTTTGAAACTGAAAAACAAGTCAATTATAGTCACCTGCACATTTTTCTTTGGAGTGCAGAAGTCAAGTCATTGAAAAGTGACAGAGTCCTATAATAGTAAACTTATGTAAAGTCATCGACAACTGTTAGATAACATGCGATCTAGAACAGTTTAATGAATAATTGTTTCTTAGTCTTCAAAATATCAAAAATTACCACCATACAGATGGTTTTCAAATGACAATACAATGACATAATCTAACTACAAATAGTTTTCTTATTTTTTCTATGCTGCTGAATGGTTGGAAACTTGGAATGATTGCCAGGCAACATTTCCAGACTGTGGGACAATTAACACTATAAGATTGTACCTGTGGCAACGCCACAATCTTTACCTCCACCACAGTCAGCATCAGATCAAAGCCCACCTCATTTTCCCTAAAAATAACCAAAAAAGTTGACTTTTTGTGTCAAAATTAGGGACCGTTCATTATTTATGGTGGAGGGGGGACAAATTCGAGACTAGTATGTTAAAATTACCTAACCCCCCTACAGCTGAAACTGAAAAATACATGACCCCCCCCCCCTGCTAACCAGTAGCTTTTTACACCCCCACTTCTCCCCCCCCCCCCAAAAAATCAACTTGTCACATACTAAAGGGGCTCTCTTTACCTTTGGAATTTTGTTCATGGATACGTTGGCAAATTTTGTTTGTGCCCTATCTGAACGGCCAATAATTTTATGATGCCCCTTCTTTTTATTGTGTGAAATTAGTAATTGCGAGCGTAGCGAGTTGGATTTATTTTTTCACTTTATACATTTTGGGTGGTTTTGTGTGTCTTTATAACCCGAACAAGTTAGAACATTCTGAGCAGAAACGTATAATCCAGTGAAACGTTCTACTTTTGTGAGCATTGGTGCAAAGCAGAGATGAGGTGAAAAGCATGCAATAAATCACATTTTTAAATCATGAAATTAGATTTTGTAACACTATACACCCTGTGGCTCTAATGTCTCGACCGTTGATGATTATATAGATGTTAAGTTCCCACCATATCGTCGATTTGCATGCTGTCCAGAAGTCTTCTCACAGTAAAAGTTTTTGAAGTCGATAGGTTTTAAGAAAATAATTATGCGCGAAGCGCAGAAAAAAATGACATCTACACTCCAAAATAGCCTCTAAAATCACTCCAATCACCACCATCTTTATAGTTTAAACAAATTTACACAACCACCCCCCCCTGCTCAAGAATAAAAAGTTACATAACCCCCCCCCCCCTATTTCAACATATGAAAGTTACATGACCCCCCCTATAGTTTACCCCCCCCCCCCCCTCCACCATAAATAATGAACGGTCCCTTAGCTTTGAAAAGATTGGTCTGAAATATCTAATTTCTGACAAAATTCTAACAGGCAATTTCGACATTAACATTAATGAGACCAATATTAGAAAAAAATTGAAAAAAGAAAAATTGAAAAAAGAATCGCTCCATAACCCTAACCCCCGAGACACCTTTTCCAATGATTTTTTTTTTCGCGGCCCCCCATGCCACAGGGTCAACCATACTTGGCTCAGTATACTTCGCCAAGTATATACCGTGCCTAGGGCCATTATTTCATTGAAAAATAGCCGAACCGGGTGACACTAGCACACCGCATCGTAGTAATTCGTAGTACTCAAGAGCATGGCGCATCTGGGGTCTTTTTCAGGGGGGTGGGGGGGGGGGGGGTGGGCAAAGGGTATGTTTTCCCGGTGAACACCAGTTCGACCCTATTAATTTAAATTGCGTAGCTGGGTTGTTTATTCCAGCGAATGACGTTGCATCCTAAAGTTGATCCGCGCGCAGCGAGCTAAATTTTAACAACATATCTACACGATCTGGTCAATATAAGGTACATTTTTCTTTCAAACGGGCTTCTATAATGATATTCATGGCGCATGTAGCGCGAGAAAATTTGCCATTTTTATACTAAATTGCCCATCATCAAACCGGGCAAGGGCAAAGTTGTCCATTTAGATGGGAATTAAGTAAATCCCTTAGAATTTCTCTTGCCTTTTCCCTTTTATCTTCCTCTTCTCCCTTTCCTTTCTTTTCATTTCCCTTCTCTCGCTCTAGTCTCTTCCTTTCCCTTTCCTTCCCCTTTTTGCTTTCCTTCCCCCCTTTTCTCTTCCTCTCTTCTTCCCTTCTCTTCGATGTTGTTAGTTTGAGCTGGTCTTTCCGGTCAAAGCCATCTGGGGGGGGGGGGGGGGGGGGGGGGGGGGGGGGGGGGGCGGTAGTTTGAGCTGGTCTTCCCGGTCAAAGCCGTCTGGGGGGGGGGGGGGGGGGGGGACTCTGCCTCCCCGGGAGATACGCTACTGCTCAAGAGTGTTAGGGTTAAAAGCCCACATTTGCATGCACTATAATATTACCTACCATTTTTGTTATCTTGCCCCTTCCCCCGCCTTCTGTGTTTTGATGCTGGATTAAACTATTTTAGTGCATGGCTAAAGCCCTGGGACGGGTGGGTGGTGGGTGGTTCAAGTTTAACTTAGCTTACCATACCACGTTTCCTCCAACATTGGGCCTGTCAGTACAGGGTGTCTCAAAAAAACCCGTGCACGTGTTTACCCAACTTATTGACCATGAACTTCTAGAATTTGGTGTAACAATTGTATACATCTTGATAGACCAAACACTTAGCTTTCATATGCCGTTTATTTCATCTAATTTGGTTTTGTCAATCCTGAAGCTAAAGCTACCTAAAATCGAAGTTGTGCCACTTTTACGGAAATAATGCTTAAGATAAGCATTAAAACCCTCGTCCTCATAAGGGAGGGTGATCGCCGATTGCGCTAGAACGCAAAAAACAGTGACCTAGGGCGTCTAGGTGATCGCTTTTACATTCCCTGCGCTCATTTTGACAAAAACAAATTGAGGCTGCCACCTTACCCGGGGTAGGGTAAACCGTCAAAGTCCGATAGTAGGGGGGTGGTTGCCACCTTACAATTTTTTTTAAATCGCCATTTTGAAAAATATTTTTATTGTATGTTCCTGAAATATTTTAGCATGGGCCTATGTTAGAAACACCATTTCCATCATTTATAAGCAAAAAAACCGGGTGAAATTCCGATATTTAGAACTTTTTTGGCGAAGATTTCTATGATATTTCACTGTCCAGCGAATACGGCAGGATTTTGAAGTCGGCCATGTTTGGTGACGTCATTGTGACGTCATGCGTGGGATGTTTGTACTTGTTTTAGTATGTATGGATAGAGGGAACCTCTAGCTATAACATGGTACCCAAATAAGCATACTCTGCATTTCGGATTGGATTTTTTTAGAGGGTGGTAACCCCGGTGGTAACAACACCCCTCTCCGAAATAACCCTTTCTATTCATTGCAAACTGTAAAGTGGCACAACGTCAACTTTAGGTAGTGTCACGAATAGGTTATATGACATAGCGCCCTCTCTCGGTAGGATCAGTCCATCCCGGCTACATGTAGGCGCTGTAATTATAATTCAGTTTGATTGGAGCGTCCGACCGATACGGTCGCAATGTGAAGATGAAGTATTAAAATAAAGATAGTTTGACAATAATAAACGAAGTGAAGCGAGTGTTTCTACCTCTGAGGCTAAATTACCCCCGTGACGACAGATGAAGAGGACAAATCGTCACATATGGTGCAGATCCGGGCAGGATTTTGAGACATTTATTTGCCTACGGTACCTCTCGCCGAAGTGGAAATCAGCGTTTTGCGAAAGATGAACATGAACAATGAACATGGCTGGACAGTTTGGACAGTGAAGCCGTAAACATGGTAAAAGTGACTGATATGGATCAAGGAGACAGTGACTGAGAGACGACGAACGACTTCATAGTAAAAATGCAGAACTCAAGATTGCAATCAGGGACGTCAACAATAGGCCTTTTCGACATAATGATTTCGAGATCGTTTATACCCGTGTGATTTTGATGGACGATAGAATGAGACATTCGACAACGACACAACAGAATATTATTTCCGATCGCATGAATCGTCGAATAGTGGATTATAATATTATATGGCGACATTTTGATGTATTTTACAATTTTGCGCAAGGACCGATTGATTGTGAACATGATACGACCAAGGAGAGTTTTAAACCACTAGCGATTACCGCGGGCCTATCTGTCTCCCAACAAGTAGGCCAAAGCCTATGACACAGTATGCCACGAACGAGTTGCTGAGACCCCGGCAGAGACTCCAACCAAAAAAAAACACGACCAGCAGGTGAGATTGCTATGGAATTCAGTGACATTTGAAACATTATGAATCAATTCGTCCATAAGTCGTATTCTGTACGATAGGCCCATACATCGTAGCCTCTATTTACGCCATGCCTGTGTACCGGATTCAACAGCCACCGACAGTTCCGAGCAAGCCAGGTGCTCCGTTTAATAAATACAACGAAGACAATTCATCGATGGATCATAAAAAGGTGCGAGTTGAATGAACACTGATTAAAACAAACAAAAAGACTCCAAACAATATGATTATCATTTTCATGCAAAACATTATTCATTAACATTATTCATAAAATGTGTATCATGCCAGTGATGTTGATGTGACAATGATGCCTATTTACAAAATGTTTGAAAATGTTTGACAATTGATTTTATACCGTCTATGTTTGGCAATGTTTGACCAAATTTGACCAGGTTGACTGACGAGACTGAGACGACCCGACCGTAGATAAATGTTAAGTTTACTCTGCTGACGAGACCAGGTGATAAAAATGAATAGGACGTGTCCTTCCATTTTGCTTCATTATCATGATTATGACATGTATTGTAGATTTAAGATGTAAAGTAGTCTCAGATAAGATGTGCATAATGTGGAAATGTGGAAATCTAAACCCTAGCTTTAAAATCCTAACATGTAGGACGAGGTAATTGTGTACAGCATTTATGGGATAGTTAATCAAAATTTCAAATTCACTCGCTTCAAAAATGTTATGCAGTGTTTTGGTTTTTTGGCATATTTTAAAACCTTTTTATGTGATTTGAGCCTACGCTTACTTTGTACAAAAATTCTGACAAAAATCACACGGCAGTAGTTTGGTACACTTTGCAGGTTTTGCATAAAAAAATGTGTCTCATTTTTTTCTCTCTATTCGCTCCAATATTTTTTTTACCGTGTTTGTAAGGTGAGGATCTTGATTTGCTGGGACTAGTCACCTCAGTGGAATCCAGATTTTCTCTTTCATCTGAGATGTGTCGGGCATTTTGACTCAATTCCTGGCATATTTTGGGTGCTACACTTTTATGGGGTTGACCATTTACTCACATACTGTAATAAATTGTATGTAGGGCATTAATTCTGTAAACCAAAATTGTAACTGCGTGCGCGAAGCCTTATTCTAAAATGTATGTACACATCCCACTCATTTAGACTTGTATAAAGTTTGGTTCATTTGCTCGTTCAGTATGCGCGTTGCGATTCCGCGATTTTGGACAGATGCACATGAAAATTGTAGTGTAAGATGTAATTTAAGACAGTAGGATAGTTTTGTAAATTAAGGATTTGGGGGATTTTTGTATGCGCGATTGAAATGAAGCGCGTTGAACTTGAGCCAGCCAAGGGAATGCTGAGGTGTTTTTTTTGTTGAACTTGAGCCAGCCAAGGGAATGCTGAGGGTCTTTTTTATAACTTTTGAAACTATGTCTATAGATCATGGGTGAATGTGTTCCAAATGAGACTCAAAACTTGGAGAAAAAATACAGATATCATCCATATAGACTAGACAATTCTTCCAAGTAAGACCATGTAACACAGCCTCCATCACCCTTTGGAATGTTGATGGGCTATTCCTGAGCCCCATGGGAAGACGTCTGAATTCAAACAGACCAAGATGGCACCGAAAAGCTGTGTAGGGTCCCGACTCTGGATTTAACTTGATTTGATAAAACCCACTTTGTAAATCTAGGGTAGTGAAAAAAACTGGTTGGGAAGATCCCAGACTGCTGAGAGCTTCCTCGGTCGTGGGAAGGGGATGCGCGTCTACTTCGAGCAATTTGTTAATACCACGAAAATCAACGACAAATCGGTAACCCCTATTGTTAGCCTTTGCCACTAACAAACATGGCGCAGCCCATGGCGATGTTGACTTTTGGATTATCTCCTGTTGCTCCATATCTTGAATCATCTCTTCAAGCACCTCCTTCTGTTTAGGTCCAAGTCTGTAGTATCGCTGACGTATTGGCTTATGGTTTACATCCACCTTTAACTTGTGCTGTACAATATCACACTTGCCCAGCTTACCATCTGGACCCACAAAAACATGGTCAAATTTGTCTATCAAGGTACACAATTTTTGTTTCTGTATTTCTGTCATTGCTGAATTTGACAATTCAATGTTTTGTGATGCCTTGTACATTTGTGACTTGTCTGTGTGATCTGTGTTGTTATTGTTTATGTGCCCATGTGAGCTGTATGTGTCATCACTTTCTTCTACCATACTTGCAGTGCGGGTAATGTGTTGCAAGCTTTTCAATGTTTGTGTACATGTGTCTTCTATGCATGTAGGCCTAGGCCTATTCTGACGCTCATCAGCATTGTCAATGTGTGCTGTATTGTGTGTTGAGTCATGCATGTTTACATGTAGGTCTCCCTGTAAATGTTTTTCCACCTGGTCTGTACATGTACACACACCTACGGGACTGCAATTAACACAGCTTACTTTTACACATTTACGCTTTGTTGGCAGTGGTACATTATCCGGTATATCATATATTTCATGTCGTTCGGACAAGCAAGTAAATCTACCCAAATTCGACCCTTTTGATATTATTACCGGATCATCACTGAAATTTGCACAACCATATTGTATGAAGCCATGTTTGTTTACAGACAATGATTTTGTTGGCAAAAGTCCCATGGAAAACAAATTTGGGGACCCTGAGGTCATACCAACCACTTCACTAGGGAGGGGCGCACCTTTGATGCGTGCTATTAATACAACCTGTGATTTGGGTGGAACGGTAACCTTGTCTTTTGCTACAACCTGTCTTGTTGGCACACAAATGGAAGAGCCACTTTTCCCAAATTTCATGGTAACATTGTTTTCCCCCAAGAAATCCATACCTAGTATGAATTGAGGTTTCACATTGGGAACTACATAGAATTTACATTGTACATTTGAACCATCAATTCTTGCTTTTACATACACCATTCCTTCTATCTCGGTACGCTCATCTGTAGCTGTTGTTATGTACTCTCTGTCTGACGGATACACCGTATATTTTTGCAAATCACTGTACTTCTTTAATGCCTCTGAATTCATTACACTAATTTCTGCCCCTGTATCAACTAATGCAAAAACCTTACATGTCTGAAATTGCAGAGAAACATAACTACTCAGGAATGGTGAATGTATTGTATTAACCTTTGCAACTTTGTCATTATTATTTAAAGTCTCTGTAATTGGCCCAACCTGATTGGTTGTACCTTTGTCACTATCATTTATAGTCTCTGGAATTGGCCCAACCTGAGTGGTTGCTACTTTCTTGGGGTTGGGCCCTGGTCGTTTCCCGACTTATCAGCATTGTTTGTATATTGTCCCCCACTTCCACACTCTCGCCTGTAGTGGCCCCATTGTCCACATTCATAGCACTGTATTTGGCTTCTGTCCCTTCTTGGCGGCCTTGGCGGATACTGGGGTGACATCAGGGAAGGGCATTGTGGGGCGATGTGATCTGGTGCCAAACAAAGCTGGCATTGAACTCTGCTCGTGTTCATGGTATTACCTTGGGCATTTTTCAGTTCTCCCAATGTCTCCTGCAGCCCTTTTAGTACTTTCAGCATGTCTTTGGAATTGTCACTAGGCGTTGCCATGGCAACAGCTACCCTTGGACCAGTAGTGGTCACCATTGCGCTTTCTTTTGCGGTTGCTGCCTGATGGGCGTCCTCCAAATTTATGGGAGACATACATAGGACGTGTGTTTTTATCTCTTGCACCAGCCCTTGAACAAACGTGTGCAGGTGCTCCTCCTCACTCACCCCCAACCTCTGGCACATGCTAGTTATGTCCTGCCCAAAACTGTACACAGACTCTCCAGTCCTTTGTCGTCGGTCTCTTAAACGCTGTCTCATCTGGAATCGGGAGGGCGCCGACATCTCAAACTTTTCCTGCATGGCCCCACTGAGGGCATCATAATCGTCCACTATATCATCACCCTCAAGGGATTGCAGCCAACACGCTGCGGATTTGTCCAACAAGGCTTTTAAACATGTTAGCTTTCTGTTTTGGTTCAGCTGTGCATGGTCACAATAGCGAGTGAATTTGCTCATCCATGTCACTACATCTTCATGTGGATGTCCATTAAATTTGGGAGGTCTCAAACTTCCTCCGGACTGTTCAGGGACATTGCTAATGTTATTGTTAGCCTTCGTTGCCACAGCGGCATCCATTGCTTGCTTGAAAATGTGAACGAGGTCTTCCATTATATTAATATTATACAGCTCGGCAAAGGCCGCAGGTCTTCTGAATCATATGACAATCAATCATAACACGGGTACTTTCCAAAATAATACTATTATTCTTATTCTTAACCAGTCATTATTTTGCAGACGATTTTACCTCTGATGCACTCCTCAATGATTGACCGAGATCTTGCCATCGGATTCTCTACCATATGTCGCGATTGATCACGATAAAGTGAGAGGACGAAGTCTTAATTTCTTAATAACGGTATGATGCGTATTTTATTCGCCATCTTGGAACTTCACTCTCACATTTAGTCAAGGGCATATCGGTAATATTTAATAAACCTGGGCGTCGGGAAAACCAGCCTGGAAGAACATGAGGGCGCTATCACTCCTTAACGGAGATAACTCATATGGCGACATTACTCATATCTATGACATAACCATATCGCCACAGTAGCTTTAGTTAATTGGTCATATCTCAAGATTGACAAAACCAAATCAGATGAAATAAACCGAATATGAAAGCTAACCGTTATGGCTATCAATATGTATACAATTGTTACACCAAATTCTATAAGTTCACGGTCAATAAGCTGGGTAAACACGTGCACGGTTTTTTTTGAGACACCCTGTATAACAGGTTCAAAAAGGATTTGGTCAAAATTACACAAGCAATATAGGACAAAATATACCAAAAACGGTACTGTAAATGGTCCGAATTAGCCTTTTTGACATAAATCAAAACATGGAGAAAATGAACCGTCGGTATTAATACATATTAAAGTTTTTCAAGGAAATCGGATCATTATTGTATTGATATACGAAAATAAAAACAAGGATTCATTGATGTAAAAAAACCAGGTCTGGAAATAAGCACCTGCCCGCCTGACCATGGGGGAAATTTGGTGCCGGGTTTTAAAAGTGCAAAAAACCCTTTTTTCATCTCAAATTCCTTAATGTAATTGTGAGTTGGGAAACATATTTGGCCAGGTACATTTTTTATTGGGCTGGTAACTTTTAGAAGCTACCTGCCTGACTGGCTGGTACCAAAAACATGCAATTCCAGACCTGACTCCCCACCTTGTCTACGGGCAAACGGTCCTCTCAGGTAGAGTTGGACGGTTTTACGTGTGTTTTTTTTCTTTCTTTCTTCGAATTGTTTGTACTAATTTTGGTGAATTTCAACAATATTTATAATTCTCATTTTTTTTTAATTTGCAAAAAAACAACATTTCAAAACTTATTCAAAAAAAGATTCTGCAGGCCTGTAATACCCCACCCCCCTTAGATAGAGAATTGTTTGTGCAACTAGTCACACAAATTGTTTGCCCATGAAAAAGTACAACAGCTCACAGTTGTATTTGTTCAACGTAGGGAATTCCCCTTTTATATAATTAATCACAAAAACATATGGAACAGAAGATCAGTGTGGAGGCTTTCCTGCAATTACGGAAATATTAAACTGGACAGTAGTATGGCATAGCTGCGTGGGTTAGATTATGAATTAATTCAGAAATGCTGCATCCTTTGTGTGATGCCCTGGCTGGATTTAGAAACTTTATGCAGTGGTCAAAACATTTCTTAAAAGTGGCAGTCATAGTTTCAGGGGGGGGGGGGCAAAAGCACTTGGTAGGTACTCCTTAGCAGCTCAAAAGTGATGGCTTGGGATTTATATATTTTTTTGCTGAAAATGGGATCGTAAAACAGATTTTTGTTGTTGAAGTAG
>CM069452.1:454908-478432 GCA_035610835.1 Ophiura sarsii | reverse complement strand
GCAAGTCAAGTCAAGTAACCAGTAGGTCACATATTTTATTAAGTGAAGTTTTTTGTTGTTGAGTGAAGTCATGTCAAGCCTTGTATAGAGTGACTCTTGACTGAAGATAATTTTGAAACTGAAAAACAAGTCAATTATAGTCACCTGCACTCCAAAGAAAAATGTCACTCACCAAGTCAAGTCATTGAAAAGTGACAGAGTCCTATAATAGTAAACTTATGTAAAGTCATCGACAACTGTTAGATAACATGAGATCTAGAACAGTTTAATGAATAATTGTTTCTTAGTCTTCAAAATATCAAAAATTACCACCATACAGATGGTTTTAAATGACAATACAATGACATAATTAGTACAAATAGTTTTCTTATTTTTTCTATATGCTGCTGAATGGTTGGAAACTTGGAATGATTGCCAGGCAACATTTCCAGACTGTGGGACAATTTACACTATGAATTTAAGATTGTACCAGTGGCAACGCCACATTTCCCCTAAAAATAACCAAAAAAGTTGACTTTTTGTGTCAAAATTAAGGGACCGTTCATTATTTATGGTGGAGTGGGGGGGGGGGGGGGGGGGGGGGGGGGGGGGGGGGGGGCAAATTCGAGACTAGTATGTTAAAATTACCTAACCCCCTGAAACTGAAAATTACATGACCCCCTGCTAACCAGTAGCTTTTTACACCCCCCTTCCCCCCAAAAAATCAACTTGTCACATACTAAAGGGGCTCTCTTTACCTTTGGAATTTTGTTCATGGATACGTTGGCAAATTTTGTTTGTGCCCTATCTGAACGGCCAATAATTTTATGATGCCCCTTCTTTTTATTGTGTGAAATTAGTAATTGCGAGCGTAGCAAGTTGGATTTATTTTTTCATATTTATACATTTTGGGTGGTTTTGTGTGTCTTTATAACCCGAACAAGTTAGAACATTCTGAGCAGAAACGTATAATCCAGTGAAACGTTCTACTTTTGTGAGCATTGGTGCAAAGCAGAGATGAGGTGAAAAGCATGCAATAAATCACATTTTTAAATCATGAAATTAGATTTTGTAACATTATACACCCTGTGGCTCTAATGTCTCGACCGTTGATGATTATATAGATGTTTTCCCACCATATCGTCGATTTGCATGCTGTACAGAAAAGTCTTCTCACAGTAAAAGTTTTTGAAGTCGATAGGTTTTAAGAAAATAATTATGCGCAAAGCGCAGAAAAAAATGGCATCTACACTCCAAAATAGCCTCTAAAATCACTCCAATCACCACCATCTTTATAGTTTAAACAAATTTACACAACCCCCCCCTGCTCAAGAATAAAAAGTTACATAACCCCGCACTATTTCAACATATGAAAGTTACATGACCCCCCCCCCCCACCCCCTAGTTTACCCAACCCACCCTCCACCATAAATCGCTCCATAACCCTAACCCCCGAGACACCTTTTCCAATGAATTTTTTTTTCGCGGCCAAAAAGCGAGGGGAAAAAGGGCCCCCATGCCACAGGGTCAACCATACTTGGCTCAGTATACTTCGCCAAGTATATACCGTGCCTAGGGCCATTATTTCATTGAAAAATAGCCGAACCGGGTGACACTAGCACACACCGCATCGTAGTAATTCGTAGTTACTCAAGAGCATGGCGCATCTGGGGTCTTTTTCAGGGGGGGGGGGGGGGGGGGGGGCAAAGGGTATTTTCCCGGTGAACACCAGTTCGACTCTATTAATTTAAATTGCGTAGCTGGGCCGGTTGTTTATTCCAGCGAATGACGTTGCATCCTTAAGTTGATCCGCGCGCAGCGAGCTAAATTTTAACAACATATCTACACGATCTGGTCAATATAAGGTACATTTTTCTTTCAAACGGGCTTCTATAATGATATTCCTGGCGCATGTAGCGCGAGAAAATTTTGCAATTTTTATACTAAATTGCCCATCATCAAACCGGGCAAGGGGCAAAGTTGTCCATTTAGATGGGAATTAAGTAAATCCCTTAGAATTTCTCTTGCCTTTTCCCTTTTATCTTCCTCTTCTCCCTTTCCATTTCCCTTCTCTCGCCCTTTCTCTTCCTTTCCCTTTCCTTCCCCTTTTTGCTTTCCTTCCCCCTTTTCTCTTCCTTTCTTCTTCCCTTCTCTTCGATTTTGTTAGTTTGAGCTGGTCTTCCCGGTCAAAGCCATCTGGGGGGGGGGGGGGGGGGGGGGGGGCGGTAGTTTGAGCTGGTCTTCCCGGTCAAAGCCGTCCGAGGGGGGGGGGGGGGGGGGGGGGGGGGGGCACTCTGCCTCCCCGGGAGATACGCTACTGCTCAAAGAGTGTTAGGGTTAAAAGCCCACATTTGCATGCACATAATATTACCTACCATTTTTGATATCTTGCCCCTTCCCCCGCCTTTTGTGTTTTGATGCTGGATTAAACTATTTTAGTGCATGGCTAAAGCCCTGGGACGGGTGGGTGGTGGGTGGTTCAAACTTAGCTTACCATACCACGTTTCCTCCAACATTGGGCCTGTCAGTATAACAGGTTCAAAAAGGATTTGGTCAAAATTACACAAGCAATATAGGACAAAATATACCAAAAACGGTACTGTAAATTTAGTGTCAAGAGTCCGAATTAGCCTTTTTGACATAAATCAAAACATGGAGAAAATGAACCGTCGGTATTACATATATAAAAGTTTTTCAAGGAAATCGGATCATTATTGTATTGATATACGAAAATAAAAACAAGGATTCATTTATGTAAAAAAACCAGGTCTGGAAATAAGCACCTGCCCGCCTGACCATGGGGGAAATTTGGTGCTGGGTTTTAAAAGTGCAAAAAACCCCTCTTTTTTCATCAATCTCAAAGATTTCTTAATGTAATTGTGAGTTGGGAAACATATTTGGCCAGGTACATTTTTTATTGGGCTGGTAACTTTTAGAAGCTACCTGCCTGACTGGCTGGTATCAAAAACATGCAATTCCAGACCTGACTCCCCACCTTGTCTACGGGCAAACGGTCCTCTCAGGTAGGGTTAGACGGTTTTACGTGTGTTTGTTGTTGTTTTTTCTTCAAATTGTTTGTACTAATTTTGGTGAATTTCAACAATATTTATAATTCTCTTTTTTTTTTATTTGCAAAAAAACCCATTTCAAAACTTATTCAAAAACAGATTCTGCAGGCCTGTAGAATACCCCCCCCCCCCTTAGATAGAGAATTGTTTGTGCAACTAGTCACACAAATTGATTGCCCATGAAAAAGTACAACAGCTCACATTGACATGTGTATTTGTTCAACGTAGGGAATTCCCCTTTTATATAATTAATCACAAAAACATATGGAACAGAAGATCAGTGTGGAGGCTTTCCTGCAATTACGGAAATATTAAACTGGACAGTAGTATGGCATAGCTGCGTGGGTTAGATTATGAATTCAGAAAGGCTGCATCCTTTGTGTGATGCCCTGGCTGGATTTAGAAACTTTATGCAGTGGTCAAAACATTTCTTAAAAGTGGCAGTCATAGTTTCAGGGGGGGGGGGGGGCAAGAGCACTTGGTAGGTACTCCTTAGCAGCTCAAAAATTAAGGCTTGGGATTTATATATTTTTTTGCTGAAAATGGGATCGTAAAACAGATTTTTGTTGTTGAAGTAGGTTCTTGGTTAACGCTTGTGTGGTATCGTATTAAAGGTATATTATGTGTTCTTTTCCAGGGAACGCCCTCAATCCTCGAACAAAATTGGAAGCAGATTTTCTTGCAGATTTACTTTTCTGATCATAAATCATAAATATATTCCAAGTTACAGATTGATACAATTCCTAATAACCTCAAAATCATGGTTTTAGGAGTGAATTTAGAGTAAAATTTGAAAAATAGATTGTACCGCTCGGTACAATCTATTTTCAAACCATGATTTTGAAGTAATTAGGAATCGTATCGATCTGTAACTTAGATCTTTATGATCAAAAATGCAAATCTGCAAGAAAATCTGCTTTCATAGAAAAATTCAATGATAGAGGGCGCTACTTGGAAAAGATCATATAATATGCCTTTAAGAACCAAGTTTACCAGAATGCACATCATGATTTTCAAAAGTTGAAGGAGTCTTAGTATGGAATCAATCGGCAGTCTGCAGAGAATGGTGAGAAAGGGTGTATTCAGAGTGGCATATACCTATTTCATTTTTCAGTGTTGTAACCAAATCACTAAACCTCAAATGTGACCATCCACCACAAATAGGATGTAAAGTCGGCCAGAATATATTTTGAGATATTGAACAGGAAAATTCTCTTAAAATCAGCTTTACAATGATGTATTACATGTCCATATTTTAAAAAAAATGTTTAGCTTTTAAATTGTGACTCCTGCATTAATTCAATAACCTAGTTAGAAGTCTGGTGGATGGATGTTGGCCAAAGGATGTGCCTTATATAATATAACTATTCCTTATTTGGTCATCTACAGATTATATATGAGGACGTTGCTCCAGGATTCACTTTTGCTTGTTGGAGTAAATTATGTCAGGTGCATAATTGATGTCCCAGCCAGTTTTTGCGATTGTGTGTTTTTCGTGGTCACCGTATTGCCTGTTTTTTCAAGTTTGGTTCCAATTGGACTTTTGAAATGAGCCAATTCTACATTCTAAGCCTATCTTGCAGCTTGGTGTGAGATGAGAGATGACCTTGGCAGGTGACCATTGACCTCATTAACATATGAAGGTTCCCATGCTACATTTGGGTCCAATGGACCGTAACTAGCAAAAACTTAACAGCCTATTTTACTATTTGAACTGAGATGACCGTTGACCTTATGAAGGCTTCCATGTTTTATCTTTAACTCACGACGTTTGGTTCCAATTGGACAACTCAGCAAGCACTTAACCTAAAAGTCTATTTTACAACTTGACCTGAGATGACATTTGACCTCATCAAAATAAGAATGTTTCCATGTTACATCTATAACACAAGTTTGGTTCCAATTGGACTTCCCAACTTTTCAAACAAAAGCAGTATGATTCCATGGTTAAAATATTTACCACATTCACCCCATCCCTATTCCTTCCCCCTACATACAGACGGAGACCACTTTATAGTCCCTATCCTGAACTTGCTCAGCGGGGATAATTACCTATTACCAAAGTGACATTATTGTGGTGGTAATTCTTCAATGTCAATGTCTTGCATCCAATGATCTCATCTATCAGTATATGCACATAATTATGTGATAAAACAATGCCAAGACTATCAAATAATTCATCATATTCATAATGTCAATTTTGTTTTAGAAGTTGATTTGGATGTTATCAAAGTCTTTTCAACCTGTTTATTCTGGCATATGGAGACAAAAATACCTGTTTTCAGAGGACGTGTCAATCAGGATTTTCCCCCTTTCTGGCACCCAAACTCCTGAACTCTCTAAAACATTTCGTCGCTGTTCTGACATAACGGCACATCACTTTACTTAATTCTGTTGTGATGTGTCGTTATGTCAGAACAGCGACGATTTGCTTAATGCATGTTGAACTTTTTATCCTTCATAATCATTACACATCAAAATTAAGACAAATAATTATTTAAAATGTCTAGAAAGAACGCATTATTCTGTTTAATGGGTCATCTTAGAGTATAACAAGAAATTGTGAAACCATTAAAGGCATATTATGTGATTTTTTCCAGAGAGCGCCCTCTATTCATGATTTGTTTTAGAAAGTAGATTTTCTTGCAGATTTACATTTCTGATCATAAATCGTACATACATTCCAAGTTACAGAGCGATACGATTCCTAATTACCTCAAAATCATGGTTTTAGATTGAATTTAGAGTGAAAATAATAAACTGTCGGGATTCCAACAGTTTATTTTCACTCTAAAACCATGATTTTGAAGTTATTAAGAGTCGTATCGCCCTGTAACTTGGAATGTATGTACGATTTATGATCAGAAATGTAAATCTGCAAGAAAATCTGCTTTCAATTTTTTTTCTCGATGTTGAGGGCGTTCCCTGGAAAGATCACATTATATACCTTTAAATGTGAAATTGATGAGTAAAACATATTACTACCACCAACAGGTCCAACACCTGTAATGAAAATGATTGTGAATCCATTGACTGCAACCCAGGTCTACAAGAAATAGTGACATTATATGATGGCAATTCTTATATGACACTATGTCTTGCATCCAATGATCTCACCATGAGAAGATATCAGCAGCTTCCCAGAGAACATTGTGTCCATGTCCAATCGTATTGATTCATGACATAGGGCAATGGTGTTTTATTTTGTTAACCATTTGTGTTTATCCAGTTATTTTGAACCACAAAGGCGAACAAAATTAATGGGAGTGCAAATTAGATAAGAGTAATGCGAGCGACCACAATGATTTCTGGGAAGCTCCCGCTATCTTCTCTTGATCTCACTTACCATTTACTATCACATAATCAGTGTGAGTTTAATGGAGGTTAATTGAGATGTAATCTGATACTTCTCACATTATTTAAACCTCTTCTGGCGTTACATGAGGGTTTTTCCCCATTCTGGCACCTACACTCCAGAACCCTCTTGCATTTAATATTCACATTACACCATAATAGAAGCTGCTGTGATACAACGTAACTTGACCTTTCAATTTTGTTTGAAAATTTCCAAGAAAAAAACAACACCCAACCCTGAGAGGTCCGTTCGCCATAAAACAGAGTTTTGTTGTTGCTTTAGTGGACAATTCTAAGTTGTTCTCTTTCTTAACATGTTAGAGTGACAACCCAATGTTGATAGCACAACTTTCAGTAGTTACGTTGATGGATGACTTTGCAGACAACATAGGTCTATGGGCGACTGGCAAAATTATGTGAACATGAAACAAGATCTAGAAACAAGGAAATTGTCAAAAGGGACCTATTGTGAGCAACCCTCAGATCCTTCTACACATGGCTCGACCTGATCCTCATCTCATTTCTCTGTTAATGGCGGTACACTTCTTCTTTATTACTACGACCTCTTTTACACATATTTTGTATTTGCCAGTCTCTCTGCCTCCTATTGCTTTGTCAAATCGGGGGTAAAGGGGGCGGTAGCCCTTGCAGAGCCCCTTGCGGAAGTTGAAGGGGGCTCTTGGCGATTGTTTACACATTTTCGCACATTTTTTTACACATTTTTAATGTTTTCGCCCAGTCAAAAATAAGGGGGGGGGGGGGCTAAATCCGCCCCTGACTACCCTAGTCATGCCTGCCACAGGTAGTAGTAACACACCACCATGCAATGAACTAAGACAAAGGGCAATTTAATATAAGTTTCATATACAACAAATCATTTGGTTGCATAGGCAACATTAACCAGAAAGTAATGCTTTTAACAAAGTTTTGTCACCCTTCATCATCCGTGTTGACAAAGAGAACAGCATGTTTGAAAAAAGCTATGAAAGGTATGTTTAACTATGGACTACATATAATTAATCTATTTTCCAAGACAAAGATTAATAGATAATAACATTATATTTAATATCACAACAGATAAGGCAACGAAAAAACAACCCTGTTCTACGAACCCAACCGACCCATCATTTTTTAAGTTTTCTATTTTTTTCTTTACAAAATAGTTTGCATTTTCGAATCTTTTGTTGAAAATTTTGACGTTTATTGAAAATTGTACAATTTTTTTTGACTTATCAAAAAAATTATGAAATACACCAACGTTTTCACTATTTTTTTGAAAGAAACCCCCAAAACAAACAAAAAAAAGCCGGCCGACCAACCAACCCTACCTGAGAGGTCCATTTGCCAGTGGAACAGGTGGTTTTTTTCTCTTGTCGCTTAAGCCAAAAATAAATTGCCTGCCAGTTTGAGTATGCACTTCTTGTTGGTGTGATCAGGGGTTAAATTTATACCACACACCAAACAAAACCAGTCATCTGTATACGCTACATGCACGGTACAGATGGAACCATTAGAAGCGAGGCTCTCCCCTCACCACACACTATCACGCCACACTGCGTCATGGTTTCACACAGGTTTGTGCATCACATGACGCGGTTTGGCGCTGTGCGCGATGAGCCTCGCTTTCATTCTAAAATGGCGATTGCGTGCAAGTAGTGTATACAACGGCAGTCAGTGCATATTTGCCCATACATTAACCCCATGAGAATTACCTGATTGGTCAAAAATATGGATACATGATTAGCTGTACCAATCATAAACACTGTTAGATAGACAGGTAGTGCTCAGGGGTTTTAACCAGTGAGGTGACATGGTCTATAGAATCCATAGACTTTACTAAGAAATGGCTCTTTTTTAACTCTTTAGGGTTGCGTACAGGGTTCTTTCTGCTTTCAAAGCACCAACTACTCTTAAATCAACCATAGTTCCATAGGTGACTGGCAAAATTATATAAACATGACACAAGATCTAGAAACAAGGAATTTGTGATTGAAAGTAATCATAAAAGGGACCTATTGTCAAATGTCAACAAGCATAGCTTTGAGGCTCGAGGCATATTGTTTTGGTGAAATGTAGACAAAATAATTGGAAAACAACGCTTAACACAACCATTAATCAATTAATAAAAGGTGGATGTTCCGATCACTTTGGCTTTTTTCCCATCAAAATATTTTGATATCAGAAGAACCCAATTTTGTTCTCATTGTCTCTGGTATATTTGTGATGCAAGATATGTTCTATTAGAAGTTATAGGCCAAAATGCAGGGAATTACTGCCAAAGGTGGTTAACCACCCGACCAGTTTGTGTACTATGCAACAGGCAAATTTCATCTCACCATATGCTTCTAAAATAAAAACCATTTGAGTTAGGCCAAATTAAATTAATTGTTTGTCTCAAAGCTCCTCTTCTGTTGTAAAACTAATGCGGAATGCGGGTTTTTTTCAAGTTTTTTTCTTCTTTTTTTTCCAAATATAAAATATTGAAATCCTTGTAAAAATGAACTTTTGTATTTAAGATGATGTGATCAATGAAAATCTGAAAATTCGGTGAAATTTTGGGATTTTTTATTTATTTTTTTTGAAAAAAATAAAATAAACAATAAACAATAAAAATCAAACAAAATTCTTCTTCTAATGCGCATCAATAAACTAACGCGCGCGGGAGCTTTGAGACAAACAATTAATTTAATTTGGCCTTACGCAACTCAATCTTTGGAATACGGCTATCATGTAGAATAGAAAACATCCGAGTTGAAAATCAGTCCAGCAATCGGAACACCTACCATTAAATCTAAATGTTGGTATAACATAAAGCATTGGTTTGAAGTATAGAATGTGCTCTTTTTATCTGGTAGCTCAGATTTGACAGTCGTTCCAACGCATTCCCTTGATGACAGACATAACAGGTACGTGATAGTTTTGCCGTTGTTAACACTTTTCACGCGGCTATTAGTTTTACCATTGCAAAACAGATTTTTCAGATATTATTCCCAACTTTCAAAGTCCTTATCTCAAGAATTACTGAACCGATAATAGGTGTGTTTGTACTGATATTAATACATTTCTGATGTTCAATAATTTGGACATTTTTAAACAATTTGTGAAATGTTTGAACTTCAGAATGAATCCGCAGACAACTGCCGCATGGAAAGTATCTAATACACACAAAAGATTCCGACATGAATCCAAGTCATATATGCATTTTCTCATGTAAAAAATAAAATGGGAATGGAATTGGAAAAAGAGTTGATTTGTCTTGATTTTTAAATACTCTGAGAAAAAGTTTTTTAAAATGATGTAAAATGATATCTGGAATCATTGGTCAATGTTTTTTGTTTTTGATAAAGTGAACATAATTGTCACAGGAATGCATTAATCACACCGTAGAATGTGTGCCTTATTTCATGCAAATGATGCACTTGATTGAAGAGCCACAATTTCTCTATTTTCCAAATTCTAAATGTTGTTTTGTAAAAAGTGCATTTTCATTCCCCCCCCCCCCCTGTTTTTTCTAATAGCACACTACATCACCTGGATCAAAACACACATTTTGCTATATTTTGATAATTAAAGCATAAAATCCAAATAGGGAACTACTGAAAACAAAAACATGTAGTTATTATATTACACAAGTTTGGATTCAAATTGGTTACAAAATGGTAAAATGAATTCTGTTTTCTGTCGGTAATCTCGACATTTTCCATCAGAATTATGCATGGCTGGAACCTAAAGTACACTATTTGTATTTCCTATTTGTATTTCCTTTAAAAGACCCCCACCAAAAAACCCCTTCAAGCATCCAAAATTCCTTTGTTTTTTATCAATTGTTAGCCAGTTTATTGCATCATATTTTTATACACGTTGAACACAAGTGGTAACAGATCCAACATTGAACCGTGAACCCCCATGAACCATGTTATCTGAGCTTTCAAGAGCGCATCATTATCTGAGCTTTCAAGAGCACATTATTACACACATTATAAAACCTAGTTTACCAGAGTTTGAATGTAGTCAGGAGAAAATACACATTAAAATTGAATTGACCAACATCCTGTACCGTTAAAAACCATTATAAAGCCCTAGAAAACCTGTTTCAAGACCATACAAGCAAAATTCATGACGTAAAGCTATACAGGGTGAGTCAAAAAGAAGTTGTACGGAAATGAATATTTGTTTAAAAAAGACCAAATAAGTTTAACAAACCAATAACGCACGTTTTCAAAGAGGACACTCTTCCACTCATATGAAAAAAGAATCACTAAAATTGATCCTTGCTATCAAGAATTATGCCTGTTTTAATAAAAGAACCCATTTTGGTAGCTGTCCACGAGATGCTAAATCCTTTAAAATTATCAATGTAAGTGAGGAGCAAAGAGCACATATTCACAAAGCGTCATTGATATTCAAATGAGATTTAAACCTGGAAGTTTACAACGGACAGTAGAATGTTATATATAAATCCATTATCTGTCGCTAAAAATTGATTTAACACTAAAATATTCCCATTTTATGTTACATATTATGAGGAATACCTGTAAATTTCGCTCTGAAATGTGAATAAAGATTTAAATATTTCTGTCTATTAGGAATTCCGTCTAGCAAGGGGCAATTCCAGTGATTTTTTAAAAAAGATGAGTGAAATCATATGTTCTTTGAATACATGTTTTATTGTCTGAATATTTCGGGTATAAATACCTTTTGAATTTTAATGAATCTGTACTCTTTGCTCCTCACTTAGACGGATAATTTCAAAGGATTTAGCATTTCGAACAGCTACTAAATTGGGTTAATTTATTTAAACAGGCATAACTCTTGATAGTAAGGATCAATTTCAGTGATTATTTTTTTCATATGAGCGGAAGAATGTGCTCTTTGAATACGTACCTCAATGGTTTGTCAAATTTGTTTGGTATTTGGGGGGAAAATATTCATTCATGTAAAACTTCTTTTTGACTCACCCTGTATATGTGATGCGATTAAGCAAAATGATTCGGGAGTCGAAAATATCATTTTTTTTAGTTTCTACTTGACTGAATTGACTATTGTAAATGCTACATTTTGTAGAAAACTCCCATTATAAATGGACACTTATGACCGAAGATATAAGTGATTAAAGGGTTTTAAAACAAAGAAATCCTTTCCTTTGTTTGGTTATATCCCCAATTTTCTACTCATTTTGCTAGATCACATCGCATCTTATACTTTTCTATATTTATTTGATTCACATATCATTGCATATCATTAGATGACACGATAATACAGTGGTTCTCAACCTTTTTGCCCCACGACCCCTTTTGACATTCCTGGTCAGTACCGTGACCCCCAACACAAAAATTGAATAAAAACACCAGCCGAATATCATAAATGAAACTGCTTAGTTTGGATGCGAGTGCAGCGAGCAGGACATTTTGCATATTTGAACGTTTCTTTTGGGTGTTTCTAAGCTTTTTTAAAGCGAAATGTAACACGGTTTCCCAAAACCTATATTTATGAGCTCTTCATGAACCCCTGGAAAACCCCAAACGATCCCCATGGGGGTCATGACCCCCAGGTTGAGAACCCCTGCGATAATACAACATGACTGACAGTATAAAATAATATTAGCAGCAGTAATAAATCAGGGTATAATTGGGCTGGTATTGCATCAAAAAAGCTCTCCTTACTTGGTTGGACTCTTAAATGAGAGTTTTGCCTAGAAGTGGGAGAAAGTCCATCAAAGTGCAATTTAATTCCAATATTTTTGAGACAGCCATTAAAGCTCTGAGGTGGGATTTTGGTAAACACAGTTTTTCCCTTTTGTCGCATTTAAAATGGGCTTAAAATCCAAAACATACCGCCTCCCCCATATTTCTTAAAGGGTTAGACCATAACTTTAGAGTGTTAACAAGATTAAATACCTCTGTAATTTGTCCAAACTAAATTATGCCCAGTTGCTAGTAGTAATCATACGTAGAAGTAAACGGCACATTAAATTTAAAAGGCCGCATACAGTTGCATCTATATGGTATATAGATCCTGCCAGAGACCAAACATTGTGTATTATTACAGTAGGAAGCGAAAAAATGTCATTCTGTTGGTATACATATATAAATAAAGTCTTCTATGCCAGCAGGGTCACATGAAGTCATCCATATCATCATTCCCCATATCATATGCGTCCATATCTGCATTTCTACTGCTCTTTCCACTGCCAGCTAACACGGATTTCTTGGACTTCTTTGTTTTTTTGTTTGCAGCTGCCTGTGATGAGAATACAACAAACATGAAAAGCAAATTAGCTGATTATATATCGTCGCTATTCTTTCAAAACCTTGTATCTCCATTCAGCCCTTCATCATGTATAAAGTAATACTTCCTATGTAAGACCTTTAGGCGGTCTGCTCTAAACATTTTTAAGTGACAAAATCACATCTATCAAAACCTTGTAAGTTTTCTTGTCCCGGAACATGTATAAACCAACTTTTCCTATGCATAACCATTGGCAGTTTTACTGTATACATGCTGAGGGCCGGAAAAAACATACAAGGTTTTGAAAGAATAGCGACGATATGCTAAGCAAGGTATAAAGTTACTGTCATAATGCTATGGATGAAATTCAAGCTATTTCACACGAGCATGTTTTGTTGTTCTTCGCGGAGCTGCGTCCAAATGCTTGAAATGCGCGAACAACTATGGATGCAAGCGTGTGTCGATTATCCAATTGCGACGCAAGGTCATTTTTTGAACATACTCACATATTGGTGGCATTTTGTCTATAGCATTATGATGCTGACTATAGTAGAGCAAAGACGATGCTATTAGCAATGTAACAATACCCATCATCTCAACCGTTGCAGGGTCAGAAATTCGACGAGAATCCATTCCCGCTGGTAAAGTTGCGAGAATCCAAGTTGATTCTCGTAGATAATCTGTCTGACACGCTATTGAATGGAGGCGAATCCATAGATTCTCGCCAAAAACTTGGCAAGAATCTAAATGGATTCTCACACCATTTGACAAACTTCTGACCCTGCAATGGAAAAGTCTGTATGTTTCAACACATACAGACAAGCACTATATTGTCACGCTACAATTAACCTGTTTCATTTAAAATTCACCTTTGTAAATGCATATTTCTTATAAGTTATCATGATTTAGGATGACTTGAGAGCTCCGTTCACACGAGGCAACATTTGTCGTGCGATGCCGTAGCCTTACTTCCGCTGCAGTGTACAGCAAATCGTTGCGCCATATGGCAAAATAGGAGAACGTCATCACTCATCACCGTCAAAGCAATGCGTTGCAGCCTGTCACAATGGCAGTTGAATACTTTTAACTCCATTATGATAACGCACCGCAACACACAATATTTATCGTCTAGTGTATACTGTATTTTATCTTATATTAATGTGTGTTTGATTTCTTATATTGTGTCCCATACATGTATCCACTTGGATCACGAGTATGATAATCAATATTTCATTCAGTTTCAAAAGTGCAGTAACTTTTACCAAAATAGTCATACCATGAAATGCTGTGATTCTTTTTGCTGATAAATAGTAAATGAATGCAGCTCTTGCTTCAGGCATTGGTTGACTTCATATTCCGGTAAGAAATATTTAAAATATTTAAAACATTTATTATTTTGAGTAAAGTTGTTTTTGATTCACCCTGTATAAGTGCAGGGCACTAATTAGATCAGCATCACACCAAAGATTTCAGATAAATAAATAAAACCAAGAAAGATAACTGACTTACTTTTGCCTTAGCTTTCTCTACTCCTATAGCCGTTAAACTGGTGCCTAATTTTTTAACTTGATCCGGTTCAACTGCAATAAGAAAACACAATCATTTAACACAGAATCCCTTACTCAGTGTTCAATTTAGATTTAGGCCAAATTAAAATAAAAACTAGTTTCTCATCCTTACTTTTTGTGAAAAAAGGAGGATGAGGGCAGTTTGTTTTTCTTCAAAAATGGCGGATCCAAGATGGCGGATGCCCCTTTTTCCAAATCTGGTTTCGCTTTTTCCAACATGGTGGAAATGTTTTTGCTTCAAAATGGCCGCCAGTTTTCTAAGATTAGGCTTTATTTCCTTAAAATTGGTACATTTCGCCTATTGTTTTGTTTTTTGATTTTAACAGGTTTTTTTTTTAAATATTGACACATTCTCCATTTACAACATCAGTGTGATCTTGAGAATATTTAAAAAAACACCCAAAAACACTTTTTTTTGATGCGACAGCCAAAATGGATGCGCGCGAGGATGAGAAACTACAATTTTTTTTTATTTGGCCTTCTTTGCACAAATGCATCATGTACATCTTCTGCTCAGGCGATGAAAACCCCCTGTTCTACTGGCTGACCGACCCATTTTTTTAGAAATAGGTGAGAGAAAACAATCATGTGCAAATGAATGCAACCCATAAAAGTACACACAAAAGTAAATGCAAAACTACACACACCCCTACACGCTGTCCAAAACTACATATTCATAATTTGCAGTGGTATTTTAACTCTTCCTTTTCATGAATATGAATCTTTGGTTGGATAGAAGATGTATAAAAGATCAGAAATAAGACTTTTTATGAATTTTACATATTTTGATTTTGACTGATTCCCACCCTCCTTTGTGCTCTTAAATCAAATTAGCTTCTGCCGCATTGTTCCTCATTTACTCATGTTGAGTCACATATTGCTGCCAGCAACTCAACAGTTTCAAGCAACTAGTTTGAACTAGAGTTGGATTGAAGTCAATTCAGGTAGTTTAGGGCATTGTGACTTCTGTCTCGACTTTGGAAAGTTGTTAGAGTTTGTCACAGTTGAGTGAATTCACATTTAAATCATACTAAAAAAAGAGAGTCTTGTTTTGATACATCCAGTATTAATGTCACAATGTGATGCCCAAATAAAGTAATCAAAATGAATATGTAGAGGATGACAATTGAATCAAGGAAATGGCTGACAGAAGAGAAGATTATAAATGATTTTACTAATGTCCCCTATCCCATTTTGTACTTACGGTCTAAACTACACGCTTGGAACAATCCCTCTAGTAAGTTTACATAGTGTTCTGACTGGGAAAATTTGAGGATTTTTTCTTGGAGCATTTGTCCAAATTCTTTAAATTCTTCATCGGATTTAGGATGCATTGAGTCTATTGTGACTCTTCCATCGTCCGCAACACCTAGAGAAAAAATGTTATAAATATGCCCAATCATAAAACGAATATATTTCACTTATGTTTACATCCCTAATAATATCATCAAATGATGCTGTTACTTAATCAAGATTAATACATTTCTATGACCTAAATTGAATTAGAATCTTTGTTTTTACACTCAAGAACAAACAACTGTCAATAATATGTTGAGTGAACTTAAGGATTGGGGAAGTTCTTGAATACAATACACTGGCACCAAGAAGTATTTGCGCAATCTTTATCTAGAAATTCCAACGTCTATGAATAAATTATTGATTATTTTCACTAATAAAAATGTTGTATGCAGGCCCGTAGGAAGGGGGGGGCGATGGTGGCGATCGCCCTCCCTTTGAAAATCTTCCCCGGAAAATTTGTACACAGATGAAAACATTTCGCGCGCTATGCGCGCATTTGTCCTCCCAAAATGCAATATTCTTTGCTACAAGCTTGTTTAGAGCCAAAATGTACCTCGATCGTGCAAAAAATAGGTGCAAATTCGAGCGTTACGCGCGCATATTTGACTCACAAAAATCTTCCCGGCATTTTTTTGGGAAAACGCCCCCCCCTTTGAAAAACGTGTCTTACGGCCCTGGTATGTGTGCATTATGTAGTTCTTCATGAATCCATGTTTGTTGCATGTTACATGTGTAATCATCAGATTTCATACAAAACCCAAAAAACCATGACAAGTCAAAATCTACTTCATACAAAACCCAAAAAACCATGACAAGTCAAAATCTACACAAGTGATATCTATACATATTTGCCTTCTAATATTTTATACATATATCAATCCATAATAAATAATAAATAGTTAATTTATCGAAGGCAGAATTTCTAGTATCTTAACACTGCGCAAATACTTTGGATGCCAGTGTACAAAATACACTGATTGCCTAACCTAACCAAATCTATTTTGAACGCAGGCGGAAAACAGTAAACACAGAATCAATTTTAATTGGCCTTAATAAAGCACATGATCATGTTGAAGCTAGGTACTGCAGAATATCATTAGCAATGTGACTTACTTCAAGGTCACATTCTAGAGATGCATGCACCTCCACCTAAAACAACCTTTTATTTAATGTTGGTATGCTTTAAGTAAAGTCTACTGAGCAGTGGGCCCAATTATGTCATATTTCTTTGAATAAATTAATCAGGTTTGCAGGAACAAATAATTGAGATTTTCATCTATCAAATGAGGACCCATTGATCACCGTAACAGCGTCCTCGGCTGGAAGCAGCACATGTCAGAAGAGGTCATTCTGAGGAAGTGTGCAGACAATATCACAAAAAACTGTCAAACGTGAGTAAAATATATTGGTTTTGAAAAATGAAAATCTCAATTATATGTCATATTTGTCTATGGCCATGTGCTTAGAAATCGGTGATCAAGTGCAAATGAAGAATACCGACCCAAATACTTTTTTGGCGGGGCAAATTACGGGAATTTTTTTACTGATTTAAACAATAAATAATTAACGGTCGTTTTGAACAGGATTTAAAAAAAAAAAAGCCACGACCCAACTTGAGGAGGTCCGTTTGCCCGTAATAGAACAGGGTTTCTTTTTTTCATCGCCTAAGTGTAAAATTGACAACCTGTACACACTGATGTCAAACCGTAAACTTTTAAGATGACAGTATATCAACGACATTTCCATATTTGGATTTAATCTATTTTCCCCCTCAAACATACCTTTGACAGTGCTACTTTATTACCACAAACTTACCGAAAGCTTCTTTGGCTAGTTGTAAATCTGATTCTTCTTGAAGCTGCTTTCTTCTTTCTTCATTATCTTCTAACATCTCCTAAATTACAATACAAATTAACAGATTGTAAATCTGATTCTTCTTGAAGCTTGTAATCAAATGTAAGGTTTCTGAAATACAAAGCTTTGACTACAGTATGGTCAGAAATCAGGGGTTTTTGATTTTGCCCATGATCTGTCTACAGGGTGAGTCAAAAAGACTGCAATAGTGGAAAGAAGCCATTTTGTTTTCAAAACCAAAATGAATTTTAAAACTTTTTAAACGTTGCAAGAATGATGTATTTAATCCTAACTTTGCGTGAAAAAATGAAGTCAATATCATTTTCCGTTTGCCTTTGGTGAACCTTTTGACCAGTGCACCCATTTCACACGTTTGTCTACGAGATACCCAAAATATGCATCAGATCACAAAATGTGCCTCTCATTCAAATTTGGAAACTTGAGTTCATTTGTGATGTTATTGGAATTTGATGCATCCTTTCTTGTTTACAATGTGAGTTAGCATAATCAATTGTCCTCAGAAGGTTTAGCTACATACTGTAGACAAGAAACTACAACACACAGCCAATTTCAACATTTACTTTAAATAACTTTATTGATATGTGGGATGAGCTGGAGTAGTCAAAGCATCACTGCCTGATAGTGATACACACAATGCAATAAATAATTTTTCTTCTATCATAGTAACAATATTATACCATGCTTTAGTAAACATTACACCATGCTTTAGTAAAGAATACACCATGCTTTTGTATACAATAATGCAATACACCATGCTTTAGTAAAGAATACACCCTGCTTTAGTATACAATACACCAGGCTTCTCGTTAGGTACAAATATTATGGGGTCCACTGGACCCCATAATCTACCAATTCTCAAAATTATGGGGTCCGAGAAGAAATTATGGGGTCCAAGTCAAAAATCCCTGATGAGCCTGGCTCATCAACACCAGTCATGACTTTCAAATGTTACCTGTAATTAACCTATCCCTATCAATCAATACTTTGATTCGGATTGTCACGAAAACTGATACTTGTAAGCTTACACGTGCAAAATTATCTTGACACACGATTAAAAATTATTGCGTCTAGCTGGACGCAATAAAGAGTCCAGTTTAAAATGTACTGCGTTTTTAGCAAAAATATTGCGTCCCCAGACGCGAAAACGCAATGTAACGAGAAGCCTGCAATACACCATGAATTAGTATACAATATTAGTAAAGAATACACCATGCTTTAGTATACAATAATGCAATACACCATGCTTTAGTAAACAATACACCCTGCTTTAGTATACAATACACCATGCTTTAGTAAACAATACACCCTGCTTTAGTATACAATGCCCCATGATTTAGTAAACAATACACCATGCTTTAGTAAACAATACCCCATGCTTTAGAAAACAATAAATATAAGCCAAACCTACGTAGGACGAGGATCTGGATCCGACCCACGATTTGAAAGGATCGAGACCTCCGAAAGGAGCACCTCTAGCCTTCCACAAATACATGGGCCAAACCATGAAACGAGCACAACAAATAAGGTCCAGACCCTTATCCCCCTACAAAAACCTGCCCAACCCTTACACAAAAACCCCGCCAGTCATCGGCCGAGTCCGGCTCAGACCCAAGCCGGCCAAACCAAGACTTATTATGCCTGAAAACGACCCAATCAACTCCTCCAGTATGGATAACTGGGTGGGTTGGGAGGGATTTTCACCAAGCAACGTGACTACCTCCAACCAGACATTGAACAAACCCAATAAAACGCGCCACCCAATTGGACGAATATCGGGCATGAATATTAATATGGCCAATCACAAAATTTAAGATAGAACACCAAGGCACACAGCTCAATACCGCTTTAGGGTTATCTGCCGTAAGGGGCCGAGGCAGGGCAATTTAGTGGCCATCCCCCCTCTGAAATATTCCAACCAAATGCAAAACCCAAAATCCGAAACAAGGGCACCTCGTGAGGACAAAATCGCTTTTGATTAGATGGGACTAATAAAAACCGTAATTATAATCATACCCATGCTATGAAAGCGTATAATGTTCTAAATTTTAATAAAAAACTGACATTTTCCATTTTTTTGTTGGCGGGATATTCAAATATGAAAATGCAATGTGTGCCATTTCAAATGAAAATCACTGTGCTTGTGGACAAACAGGTAAATTGGCTTGTGCAGCAAAGAGGGTCACCAAAAACAAACGAAAAATGCGATCGACTTCATTTTTTCACACAAAGTTAGGATTAAATACATCATTCTTGCAACGTTTAAAAAGTTTTAAAATTCACTTTGGTTTTGAAAAGAAAATGGCTTCTTTCCACTATTACAGTCTTTTTGACTCACCCTGTATGTGATTCATTGCATTGAGGATTGTTCAGACTTCATCAAAGTGTTACCTTTGACTTAATTCTTTACAATGACTAACGCAGGAAAATTTATCTTCATCATTAGGCAAAAAAAAGAAGTTATGTTGTCCTCAACCACCCTCTCGTCAGATTTAGGGCGCTCCGATGATTTTTTTCTTCAGATTTTTTCTTCTTTCTTTTTCAGATTTTTTCTTTCTTTTTAAATGGCATTGAATATTAAACTAAGTGTTTATAACATGTGCGACTCTTAGTGTGATTTCAACTTCTTGTTGGTTGAACTTTGAGCTTCCGCTGGTATAAGAAAAAAACAAAAAACAAAAAAACCCAGCCCGCCCCTCCTCTCTGACAGCTGTGGAGGACAACATTACCTTCTTTTTTTTGGCCTAAGGGATTACAAAGTGTTAATACCTAAATACCAAAATCATACCTAATGTTAAAGGAATTTTTGCAAGAAAGCGACCCATTTGAGTGACACATACCCGTACACATGAGTACCCCTCCCCTCCCCTAGGTTTCTTACCTCTTCTCTTTGTTTTCTTCTTTCTTCCATTTCTTTCCTCTTTTTCTCTTCTTTTTCCTTCAGGATATCTTCTATTTTCTTCTTCTTCTTCTTTACCTGTACAGCTTTAACTAAATGAAATAGTGGTATTTGTTATAGACTATTATATAGTTAACACTTTCCACGTGGCTAGTATTAGTTTTACCGCATACAAAACAGATTTTTCAGCAACCTTTTGCAATTTTCAAAGTCTATTTCAAGGATTACTAAACCTATACTAGGCATGTTTGTACTTATTTCAATGCATTTCACATGGTAATTCCAAATAATATGGTTATGAAATTTAACCATTTTGACGTTTTTGAAACATTTTTTGACATTTTAGAAGGTCGTCTGCAGCCGCCTGGAAAGTGTTAATAAAGATAGACGCACAGGATTTCCCAAAATTTGTTATACCTTTGTATAGCTTAATCTCTGGTAAAATAAATCGCAGTATAAAGTACAACATATTTGGACAGAGACTTGTACAATTTTATTTAATTAAATTATCAACATTTCTCATTTTCCCATAACATTGGCGAACCTTTGTGCAATTCCTTTTTGGTGGACAAGTTAACTTGGACACCTTAGTTTTCAAAAGTGGTTGTAATAAAATTCGAAAATACCGCCAAATTCAGTGCGAAATTAGTACTTTAATGATATTTTATATTAAATGTGTCTATTACCGTAAATAAAATGGTGCTTTAATTGACAATGTAGCCTTTAAATAATAAATATCACATTTTAATTTTCGATTTAGTTTATTGAGTGGATAAACCAGAGAGTCTCAATGATGTATATCCGTTGTAACTTTCCAGAAAATAATGAGAACGTGTGGTCTAGCGGTTGCGTCCTTCGCTTGCCACGCGGAAGACCTGTGGTCAAATCTGCTGGGAGCCATATCTTTTTTTGTATAATACATTGGTACTTTTTGATGTTCCATTATATTAATTACTTACAATATCATTAGTTTGTTTATTAACGAGACTCTTTTTTTTATCTATTAATATTTTTTTATTTTTTTTGTTTAATGAATATAAATTATCACGATTTTCTTTTTTTGATTCGGCTGTTGTGTTGTGATGTTCGTGATTTATTTTTACAAAACGATTGACTATTTAGTATTATAATAATTATCCTGGCGCCCCGGGAAATCCAAGTTATTTTGTTGCATTTTTGAATTTGTCATAAATTACGTTTTTCTCGTAATTAATAAACATTGGATTTAAATTAAATTATAAATTATGATATTTTTTCTTTCCATTTTTTTAAAAAGATACAGAGCAAAATAGCTTGTACAAGAATATGAAAAGAAATGCACTTTTTCTTCTCATAATTTTAAAAGTACTACTTCAATTTCCAAACACTATAATATCCAAAAGGGCGGTAGCTACGACGGGCGGCACTGGACGGGCCTGTCTGGGACTGGTAATTTGCACCGCACTGACAGTCAATGAAAGCCCTCCGCCCGGCACTAATTCACCAAGAAATTGTATTAAATAAGCTTTAAAATATTATTTTAACTACTGTGTAAGGAACTTGGAATCAAAGCTGAGTATTTTATGGCATTTCCCCTTTTTGTTCACATAATAAATCAATATTTGGTAAATAAATTCAGCAAGCTTACGTTGTAATACCCCTGGCCGGGAAATTAGAGCCCGGCACTAAAACTGCTCTAGCTACAACCCTGATATCCAACTTTATATAATTACAAAGTTTTTTTAATTCATATTTCAATATTCAGATCAGCTTCCTGTTAGCGCGTGTCATTGCGTCCAGACAAGATTGTTAAAATTCTGACGCCTTTTCAAATTCTAGGCATATGTATTTTGCATTCAGTTGGACGCTCAAGTTCCCGAAAATAACAGTTTGACAAAATAATAGGGGGCAGACTGCCCCCCCCTCGGACACCTAAAATGGGGACGGAGAAGCGGAAAAATGGGACGAGAAGAAGGGGAGAAAAGAGAGAAAGAAGGGGAAGGAGAGGGAGAAAGAGAAGAGAAAGGGGACGAGAGGGAGAAAGAGAAGGGAAAGGGGGAAGGAGAGGGAGAAAGAGAAGGGAAAGGGGAAGGAGAGGGGAAAGAGAAGAGAAAGGGTGAGAAAAAAAGGAAATAGAATTTTGAGAAAAAAGACCGAGGTTATTAGCCAAATAGAAGGCAAAATTGTACATGTAGTACATTTACTGTGCGATTTTTTTTGACTGTGCAATTTTTTTTTGACCTCACACCCCCCACTTACGTGAAATTCACGAGGTAAGTGACTAGAATTTTTTTGGGGGCAACCTTTAACGAAAATTTTTAGAAATCTTGCCCCCCCCCCTGAAAAAAATCCTAGCTACGCCACTGGCTGCAAGATTACCTTTGTTCTCGTCTTCTTTCTCATCTTGATCGTCATCTTCCCATGATGCCTGTAAAAGAATGATTCAATAGTGTTTATTAAATTTGGGTATGTTTTTCCATCATGCATTGCACACAAGCTCTTTACAAATTACATGGACAAGCGCAACAAAAATACAAAGTCAATTCATCACTTTAAAAAAAATCTTCCAGAAAATCTGAAGGCGACTGTAGACTTCAGATTTTAAAGACCACTTTGGGGGGGGGGGGGGGGGGGGGGGGGGGCTAGATATATGATTAATAAAGATTTGTGTGGGCCTCATCAGTTCCTCGACACAATTCAGGGTGTTGCTACATTTGGTATTGTTGAATAGAATGATCAATCTTGTAATAAAACTGTCACAAAATGTTTATAGACACATTCTAAATTTGATTCAGATACTCTTTGGACAGATCTCACCATTAACTTTATCACAAAAAATAAGGATTTAAGAGGAAATAATGAATAAAGAATAATGAAATGTGACCTCATTTTTTTTCCACTTGACGGGAAACAAATTATAATTGATTAAATGGTGCCTTACTCAAAATGTTAGGCTAAAACAGCCTTATTTTTATAGTATAATAGTTCCAATAAAAAGCCTTACACTTGACAGTTCATGCACTTCAAGTTAGCATATCACTCTAACTACTTGCCCTACCCCATATTATAAAAAAGTATACATTTTCTTAAAGGAAATTCACGAGGAATCCAATTATGCTATTGAAATTAGGGTAGGACCTAGTGGTAACATGTTATGATTCACAATGTTTGATTTTTTTTAAAAGAAATCTTATATTATTGAGATCCATGTAATTCTTATACCTACCCATGACATAATGTTCTTTGCATTTTTGAATTCTAACAAGCACATCTATATA
>CM069452.1:429335-454808 GCA_035610835.1 Ophiura sarsii | reverse complement strand
GCCAATGTGGGAATAAGAGGTTAAGGTTAAACAAGAAATGTCTTTAAAAAAACAATGCCTCAGCTTAAACAAACGTAACGCAAAGTTCCCCTACCCCCATGAATTGCATAAACAATTCAGATTGTATGCAAATTCAATTTGAAATTTGGATAAAGACATTGTCTAAAATATTTAAAGTAAAGAACCCATTTGTAAACATTTTCATTGGACAGTTATTTTCTCCATAAAACGCATTTCTTTGTCTATAGTACTTGAAAAGGTCTTTATTCTACCACCCTGTATAACAAGACATTATTTTATCACCCTGTATAACTAGACACTGTAAACAATTCCACTGGAAATTACTATAGTACATTCATTCCAATAATATATTAGAAGTTTTTAAAACACATTTCTTTCTCTTTTCTTCTTGAAAAGGTCTTTATTCTACCACCCTGTATAACAAGACATTATTTTATCACCCTGTATAGGCACTGTAAAAAATTCCACTGGAAATTATCGATAATCAATGATCGATAATCAATAATGGATAATCGATAATCGATTATCGATAGATATATACAGTCCTCAAAATAAGTAACTGACCAGGTAATAAATGTACTCTTAACTCCAAAACTATAGCTCCTACATAAAAATATTAAATAATAAAGTTGTAAAGAAATTTCTCTTCTTTAAGTTGATACATTATTCATTGAGATCGGTTAATAATTAAGAATGCGACATTGAAAAGGATCAAGAGGGGGAACATGATATTAAGAGAGGGAACATGATATTAATGAAGTGCAATATCATGTTCCCTCTCTTGACAAATTTGTTGGTGTTGGTGAGGAGGAGATACGTAGAGTGATTTCAAAACTTCCTAATAAAACATCTCCTCTAGATCCAATTCCAACATGGTTGTTAAAACAGTGTATTAATGTATTTTTACCCATCATAATGTCCATTGTCAATAATTCATTTAGAACTGGGATTTTTCCACCTGTTCTCCGTGAGGCTGTTATCTCGCCCCTGCTCAAGAAGCCCACTCTTGACCCGGACTTGCTTAAAAATTACCGTCCTGTGTCTAACCTGCCCACCCTTGGTAAGATCTTAGAGTATCCTGCAGTGTCGAGGTTCAACGAACACATGCTTGAGAACAGCCTCACGGAGACCTTTCAGAGTGCTTATAAATCACATCACAGCACAGAGACTGCCCTCCTCAGAGTAAAAGATGACATGCTAAATGAGCTGGACAGAGGTAATGCAATCATGTTGGTGCTTTTAGACCTTTCCTCCGCATTTGATACAATTGACCATGACATCCTTGTTCAGCGAATGCAGAGGGAGTTTGGTATCACAGGGTTAGCTCAGGGTTGGTTTGAAAGCTATTTAAGGAATCGTTCTAGTAAAGTATGTGTCCTTGGTGAATTTTCAAATAATCGTGTAATGCAATATGGTGTTCCACAGGGTTCTGTTGCTGGTCCACCAATTTTCACGGCATACGCTCAGCCAGTTGCGGAAATCATCAGGCGTCATCAGGTTCCGTATCATGTATATGCTGATGATACTCAGCTTTACGTTAGCTTTAATCCTAAGTCTGATGAGGATATGGCTGCTGCACAGCTGAGGCTCAACAGATGCATCGCTGAGATTCGGTCATGGATGTTTAAGAACAAGTTAAAACTGAACGACTCAAAAACTGAGCTTTTCTTGATTTCCTCTCCTCGTTGTGCAGCTGGTATATCCCATCTTACCTTGGAGATTGGTGGATCCGTAGTCAGGCTTTCTGCTTCAATTAAGAACCTTGGTATTGTATTTGACAATAGCCTCACCATGAATAGCCATGTAAGTTCCTTATGTCGGAGTGTAAATTTCCATATTCGTAACATTGCAAGAATACGTCGTTTCATTGACCAAACTACTTGTGCACATGCAGCAAGATCTCTGATCCTATCTCGACTGGACTATGGCAACTCGCTTTTATGCGGTCTTCCAAAACAGGCAGTGCAACGTCTCCAAAAGCTTCAAAATCGTGCGGCGCGTCTAATTTTTCAAGTTAGTAAGCGTACTAGTGCCGCGCCGCTCTTGCGCGAGTTGCATTGGTTGCCTGTCCAGCAGAGGATAGATTTCAAGATCTTGGTGCATGTGTACAACTGTCTTCATGACTCATCTCCTTCATATTTACAGGATCGGCTGCACAAATACAGGTGTAACCGTACTGGCCTTAGGTCCATGAAGGATCTTTCCCGACTAGAAATCCCCAAAACAAAAAGAGCTTATGGGGATAGATCATTTTCGGCTTATGGTCCTAAGTTGTGGAACAGCTTACCAAATAATGTACGCGTTGCTCCCAATGTGAAAGCTTTTAAAAAGCTCTTAAAAACCTACCTTTTCCCAAATTAATTGCTAGTCATTGTGCATATTTTTTGGTTTCTTAATTGTATATTTATATATATCTGTTTTTATCATAATTGCTGATGTAATAAGTAGGTCATGTATTTTATCATGTGTCATTATTTTGTTGCATGCTGTAACTATATTGTATTTTAGATTGTGTTTTAATGTACAGCGCATTGGTCCATGGGAAATGCGCTTTATAAGTATCCTTAATAATAAATAATAAAATCAAACAAAGTGCAGTTTACATTTTAACACTTGGGATTTGAACACGCGGGACAGTGTGACAGGTATGTGTATGGGTTGCATTGATCAATTGATGCATCCCCAATCCCCGTGTTACTATCGACCAGTGAGTTGTTGCTACAAGTTAATCAATAATCTGCCTGATACTAGTCCTAGGCTGCGTGTAGACGAACGAAATGTTAAAATGAAAAACGGACTTTGTTTTGGTTTAGGGCACATAACTGAGTTAATATTCATTCAATCTTCACGTGTAATATCTCAAATTAAAGACAAGAAATTTCCTTACAACTTTATTGTCTAATATTTTTACGTAGGAGTTATAGTTTTGGAATTGAGAGGATATTTATTACCTGGTCAGTTACTTATTTTGAGGTCTGTATAATACATGATAAATTGCAATACAATTTGTGGTATGTACCTTGTTGGTTGCTTCCTGCAAGGCCTCTTCTAACCGCTCTATAGTAAGTTCAAATGGCCGTGTTTCTCCTGGACGTGGCTGCAGGGGAATATCAAAATAATCTTATGGATGTTGCACTATGTTAAATTCATTTAGGTGTCTTTATTAAAAAGAAAGTCTCTCCTTTGTTTAGCTGCTCTTTATTTGAAATGAAAGTAAAATGATCTTTCCACTGCATGAAATGAATTCCATTGGAATCAGTTTGGTAACTTATTTATACTGGATCCTAAAAGCCCGCCTAAAAGTGCTACTTTTCTGGAAAACATCGTTTGGGGAAATGATATAGGCGTCTAATTGTTTGAGGATTAATGCAAACAAACGTGATCTAATTTTAGAGGGGTGGCTCACTTCTTTCGAACCCTGTATTTAAGCAATGTTTAGTGAAACGAAACAGTGTTTGGCATTTCAGGGGTTGAGCTGATTTATCAGAGGAGCAACAAACCAATTCCATGATTATAACATAAATTGTATCATATTTACATACATACCTTGCTAGATAAATGAACTGGGTAAAAATTCACCTCTGATCTCAATGCAGCATCGCGAAATGCAAACCCATAGTAGGGTGTTGGGCTCAGGAAGGCATCTAGATAAATCATCAATTACACTATACAGGGTGACCCAGAAAATGTTGAACCCAAAAATCACAAAATTCAATATATTTTTCTACCATTAAAATAACAAAATATTGCATAACTCGTTTACCAGCTATGTGCACCATACATTTAACATTCTGAAACATTTTAGATCATAAAAATAGGCCACATGAAACTTAAAATACGTGTTATTTTGTAAGTAGTGTTGTTTTGTAGTGTAAGTGAAGTGCAAAAAATGGTTTCATGCTATACATGACCAGAACAAGTGCCTGTTTGAAACCATTTCTGCACAGTATCTCATCAATATTCATTTATTATGTAAATCAATATTAATTTATTATGTAAATCAATATTATTATTATATAAGAGACTTTGAAAACAAAAACTGAAGTCCCCTTGACTTCATTTGAAAATGTTAATTTGATAAATACAGATCAAAAGAAAAGATTCACCGTACTTAGAACAGAATTAAGTTTCATATCTGAACCAAGTTACAATTTTTTTCACTTTTACAAAAGGGCGAAAACACCCCCTGTCACACAATCAAGTGTATCTTTAGTTTGGTAAGGCCAATTTACATGATCTAAAGTTCTCCAGAAAGCTGAATAAATTGTTTACATAACTGTTGAAAACAAAATGCCAGATTTATTTATTTTCATTTTTAATTATTTTGTTTAAATTTGTGATTTTTGGGTTCAACATTTTCTGGGTCACCCTGTATTAATGTGAGCTCTATGAAACAAGTGACTACGTTATGACTTATCATTGCACAGAGGTAGATTAACGGAGTAGTGTTTTTGGTGGCTTCATTTTTTGAATGAATCTGAAATTGTAGTGCATGATGGGATAATGTTATTTTTGAAGCCATGGAAATCAAAGCACACAAAAAGAATAAACCTAGCTCCCTTACACCTAGCACAAAAAGTCCCTGACCAGGCGCTTTGATGTTGGCTAATCCAAAATCAATAATCGATACGAAAAATTTGAGATATGGTCACAGGTCACTAATAGGTATATCAAATAAGGTGGGGCCGTTTCAAAAAATCCTTAAAATCGTGATACGTGTCTCTATTTTAAATAGAAGTTGTCAAAAAAACATAACATTTTTGGTATCATATTAAAGGCAATTTATCCAGCTACCGAATAAAAAAAGGATTAAAGCCACATGTTTAGCAACAGTGAAGTTATCAATCTAAACGTCGAGTGAGTCAAGGCTGGAGCCGGTGGGTGAGGCGCCGGTGGGTGAGGCGCCCATAGGTTTCTACACAAAATAGCGGAAAACTAGAACTTTTGAAATTGATGCCATTTTAAAAGTATACATAGGAAAGTATTCAAACTTCTCATATGTGTTAATAACATGTGCCTGCTACTATGAATATTAATATTGAATTGTTATCTAGACATTCTCTTACTAGAATATGATGTTCAATTCAGGGAGTGTTTTAATGTAAAAAATACACAGTTTTATTCATTTTATTGAGTAAACAATGGCCAAATCGCAGTCTCTCTATTTCATTTGTGTGACTCTTCGGTCCTTTTCTACCCTGGGTAGTAAAACATTTAACTAAAATAGCCAGAAGTGTTTCTTCACAGAATTGTTCATAGATTTATGAAAAATTTGCTATTTAGACATATTTTGGACCACCCTGTATTCAAAATAAAAGGAATTTTAATGATATTCATGTAGTTCATTTTGATAACCATTTTCCTTTAAATTAAATAGTCCATGCTAACTAAATTTCATAGAATATTATATACAAACCTTCATTTTATGCATTATTTCATCATAATTTTAGACACCCTGTACTTTTCCTGTGTACATTTTGGGCAGGTGATTCTTAGCAAATTTGGTAGCACCTTCTGCGGTTGTTCTGATTTTGGTGACTATCTTCAGCTAAACCCTAATTGTACAAACTATCAAAATATTTTGTGAGGAGCAAAAACGATCAACTTTTTTATGTTCCACCCTGTAAAAATGTTACACACCCTGTATAATTTGATTCTTTTTTGCAAAAATGAAAAACCTTGAATCATAAGCTTTCCAACAATATATAGTTTGTGGGTCATTAAGTATGTGAAACTTAAGTTTTGTCCCGTTTAATCAGAATTGGTGCATTTCTCAACATTATTAGAAGTGAAACATTTTTTTGGACCAGTTTGTGACTTCTGACCATATACAGCAAATTTCTTCCTTGTAGTTTGATACTCATAAAAATCGAGTGGATATTGTTGATGTTATGATTGTTTTATCGAACACAACTACCAAAACAATTAAAATTATTGCACCAAAAGTGGGTTTTAATGGGATATCCTTGCTTAGTGTGTGATTACGCATAATTTGAAAATGTGTGTGTACGGACTCCCTGTCGATGCCTGTTACCCATTCATCCCCATACCTGACTGGTTGAGATAGCATAGCACACAGTAGACAATGCATCTGTAATTCAATGATATCCCATAGGAAACCAATTCTAGTGCAACTTTGTTGTCGTTACTTGTGGTTATTGAAATCATCATAACTTCAAAAGTATCAATTCGATCTTTATGAATGAGGTATCAAACTACGGAGAAGAAATTTGCCCATTTTATGTTTATCTCAGATTTTTGGTACCGATTATTGAGTTTGGATTAGCCACCATCAAAGCACCTGGTCAGGGACTTTTTGTGCTAGGTGTATATAAAAATGTGTTACAGCACATTACACTTCAACAAAGTATATGTATCATATTCATACAGAAACTTTTAAGTTTTAAACTGATGAATAAGGCTTTGTGTGTGATACTCAGGGGAACAGGGTGTTTGGAATCACCCCACTTCTCTATTAGGTATATAGAGGCCAACATTTAATTAAAAATGTATAAAATGCAGATAATGTAGTGGAACATCCTCAAGATGTGGTTGATTATTTTAAAGATATCATCATCACTTGGTTTCCACCTCACTATATTCAGTTTATACCGCGGTGGGGGCACTTAAACATGTATGAAGTGAATATGGGGTGTGTGACACCTAAGAGCCCTAGGGCAGTGAAAAATAAGTAGGGGTCTTAACCCCCTGAGAACTACCGGCCGATTGGTCAGAAAGATGGATACATCATTTATTGCACCAATCAGAGACATTTTTACAATAGCTGTATCCCTGATAAAGATTGGAGTGAAATATTTTACAAGCTGCATTTTAATTGACCATTCAAATGAGAATATATTGCAATAAACCAAGCACAACAACTGTAAGATAGACCGGTAGTGCCCAGGGGGTTAAGGTATGTGACATATTTCCCCCTCCAAAAAAGAGGGAGGGGGATATCTGTTGAAGGCAACAAAAGGGTGGGGAGCGCACTATGCTGTGAAGTCTGATGCTGTCGGGGCGCTGACACAGAATTATCGTTCTAAGTGTGTGGCTGGCATTGTCCAAATTTATTTGTGGATTATTTTATGTCATCTCATGCATGCATGACTTTTATGCCAGCAAATCAATATGACATGATTTGCACATATATACCTTGATCTATTCTTGGATGAGTTGTGTGAAGCCCATAAATGCAGGAAACCAGCATAGCTTCCCCTGAGCTTATGCCATTTCCCAGATCTTGTTTCAATCTGCAATTTAGGTATAAAGCCGTCACCCAGTGTGGCATATACAACGTTTTGATATCATGCTTTTAATTGAGGCTTAAAAATAACTGAAAAAGTCTGTTGTAAAATTTGTTGTACTTATACTTTCCTGATTGTTCTATATGCATTTGAGAGAGAAGCATAATAATGAGCTAGAACGTACCTTTTGGATCCCCGATGCAGTATGCTAATGCCTCTATACACTGAGCTGAACCACCCATAACAACAAGCTGGAAAAGATTAAGAAGAGAAAACTATTAAATCGGGGTGTATGGTTTGGAATTTCATCAAATTCGAAGAACCCTTTTTATGCCAAGTAAATACTGGTAGTAAAATTCAATGACCTCAACATGGTATACATTCTATGATATTTAATAAATCCAGACCGAATGCGAAATGGTCTTCACCTCATTGCAAGGGATTTTACCTGATACTGGTTTTCCCTTTTAAAGGGAATTTTTATTTAGGGACACCCTGAATGTTCCAATAGGTTATGCTTACATTATTTGGATCCAGGGGTTGCGGTGCATTTCCTCGTTCTGTAAGGAATTCAGCAATAGCTTTACGAAGAATCCAGATACCAGACGGGTTGTTATAGAAAAACATTGATTTTTCATATTTTAAGAAATCTGGATGAGAAAACTGCAATTAAACGTCAGAGATAATAATCTTGAGTGGACCTTAAATTAAAGGCATTTGGTTTCGTTGCCACCACACAAATTAGTGTCCAACCCATTAAGCCTATTTTGGTACTGTTTAGGCCAGTGGTTCCCAACCTCTGGGTCGCGACCCCAATTGGGGTCGCGACGCACTTTTTGTGGGGTCGCGGACTAGCATAAATTAACAAAAATAAAATGCTTTTATAATGTTGTATCATAGTAACACATGTGACTTTGTTCTGTGAGGGGTCGCGCTCTGATGCTGGTTTCTGGAATGGGTCACCACCAGGAAAAGTTGGGAACCACTGGTTTAGGCCTTTAGGTGTCAGTGCATCTTTACCATTTTATTACTAATCACAATTGCGTTGAGGTTGGGGCGGGGGGGGGGGGGGGGGGGGAGGTTCGAGAAAGAAGCAATAATAAACAATACTGCAAATTGTGCTATTAACATTAACAAAATGAGTTGACAATTACAAACTTAATATACAATACACTGTAAACATTTGAGTATAAGGCGATGAAAGAAAAGCCTGTTGATCGGGCAAATGGGTTTAAGTTTTTCAAAAATTCCATAGATCTATCATGGATGCAAGGATCTATGCTTACCAGAAAATAACTTTTGCAACTGTTCTCTCGTTAGGTCTGGTTATACAATAACACTTTCCATGTAGTTTTACCATACACAACACATATTTTTCAGAAACCTTTCACAATTTTCAAAGTCTATCTCAAGGATTACTGACCCAATACTAGGCATGTTTGTACTTATTTCAATGCATTTCTCATGGTCATTCCAAATCTGATAATGATATTAAATAATGTTGACATTTTTGAAACATTTGCAAAATTTTGGAATGTCGTCTGCAGCCGCCTGCCGCATGGAAAGTGTTAAGCATAAAGTCATGATAACTTATAAACATATCCACTCAGTTTTTATGAATGAGGTGTCAAATTGCAGGTAAGAATTTTGCTCATTTAAATAGGCATAGGCCTATCTAAGATTTTTGAAATAGTAATTTCTGATTTTAAATGAGCTAACATTACACTTATAAAACTCGCCCATATTGCTTGTGTGGTGGATTTCGATCACGACAGGAGCATGCGCATATGCGATTTTTGTGTAAGTGGTCTGTGATTTTGTCAATATTATATTTTTACTGTGATTTGTCGATCTGCATTAAATGCAAAAAGTAACAACGCCCCTGGCTGGACTCGAACCACCAACCTTTCGGTTAACAGCCGAACGCGCTAACCAATAGCGCCACGGAGGTGATTATTTACTAGGCTGTTTTGGTTTGCCATGTTCACCCGTACACTTCCCCGTACACTTTCTTGCAAAGTCGGGCATCGTTTTTTCTCAAATGTTGCTTGCATATTGCCGTTGCTGTCGCCTTTAATACATGTGCTGTCAGTTGAACTTGGAACCAACGTTTAATTTGAACTGTCTATTTTCAATAAAAAAATACTCCAATACGGGAAAAAAATCAGAAAAGCTCACAGACAACAAATAAGAACATAATTTTACTCGACCTAGAATTTCAATCAACGTATTTCAATCATCGGGGAAACCCGATGATGCGAGTGACGTCATTTAATGAGCTCATTAGCATAATTTATGTCCGTGAAATGTACAATAGAGTTTTATAAGTGCATTAGTAATCATAATACACCACATGGTCATGAACACTTTGTATTTGGTGGAGGTGTGAAGTATATAAGGCAAAATAAAAAATTAGCATGTTGAGCATCCCCTCCCGCTTACTTTTTTAGGTTTGCTTCAATTTCCCTTTTTTCATCATTATTTCATTCATAACTTTTATATTCAGGTGTTTCAGAGTTTGAGAAGTTAGTAACAGCTGCTTATAAAGAAATATAATAACTGAGTTTCGTGGTGACCAACCCCTCAGAACAATGAAATAAAAACAATTTAAGGTTTGTAAAGTTTTATCGCTAACATGGGCGATTTTGCACCCTTTTTTTTTAATGTCAGGACGCTAAAAAACATGTGTTTTTTTAACTCTGCCCAAAGACCTACCTTTTCAAGCAGTTCATCATGCATTAGAGTGTTCTCAGCCGTAGCCAGGTCTATAATGCCCTGTAAATGTGTAAAGTTGAAAGAAACATAAAACAGTTCAATCCAATTGTTAATTATAATATATAATAGTTTGTTTAAAATATTTGAACAGACATTCATGTTAATAAAGTTGTCGTTTTTAATCTTTTGTTTTGTTTCATATATTAATTATCACATCACGTCATAACATAAATAATCAATAATGACACAACATATTCACTTCCCTTAATCAAATCTTACAGAAGTTTTCTCATTTTAAGTTCTACATTATAATACACATAGTAAATTGGGATGTTTCCCATGTCGGTATTTGCTAAACCTAACCACGGTAGGGGTTTTAACCGCGGGATCACAATATTCTAAGAGAAAATACCAACTAAATTGCCGGTTAATCACAAGATGTTACCATTAGGTCCTATGCAAATTCCAATTGCATATTTGGATTCCTTGTGAGATTACCGTTCAGAAAATATATACTTTTTATGGGGTAGAACAAGTAATTATTGCAATTATGCTAATTCGAATCTCAGATGGTGTAAAATGTAAAAATCTGGGCATGCAACGGGAAGGGTGGCGAGTTCAAAACACATGGCCGTAATTGAAAACCGTCCGCATAATATGCGCTTGGAGATCGGTTTAGAAATAGTATTTTTAAGTAGGCCTACTCAGGGATTAGTTGATTTGGCAACACTCATACACAGGGCGGCACTATGGGGCGGGGGCTAATATCAGGCAATTTTTACGCTTTGCATACATTTTGCCTCCCCCCCCCCAAAAAAAAAAAAAGAAGAAAAAAAAAAAAGAAGAAAAAAAAAGAAAATTAAGTATTAAAGTTGTATGTTCCGATCACGATTTTGTTCACATTAACATATTTTGAAAACAAAAGAAAACCTGAAATCAAAAGAAAACCTTGCTAGGGAAGATTTGTTTAATTGATCTGCACATGCTCAAAGTTGTTTACAGTACTTTTAAAATGGCTGCCTGCAATTGCAAATCTATCACAAAGTGCAGAAAGACTAGCACTAACAGACAGAATCTTAATGATTAAAGAAAGGTTTTTATTTTATAATTAAAAAAAAAAGTTTAACAAAAATTAGGCACTAAAAGAAAAAATATATGTGGAAAACTACATCGGTTATATAAAAAAGAAGGAAAAAAAGAAAAAAAAAAAAAAAAAAAAAAAAAAAGAAGAAAAAAGAAGAAAAAAAAAATTAAAAAAAAAGAAGGCGCGACATTCAATCAAATCATAGCATATTGATAAGCTGTCAATTACTGTGCGCACCAACGAAACACATGATAAAAAAATATCAAAATTACAACATATTCCAAAAAGCACCACATCTGAGTTAACTTGTGTAATTATCAATATCACCTATATGCTAATCTATGTGACATTTTTGTGTGTGTGTATGTGACTAACACTTGTTGTAACCATTCTCTCCATCCACAATGGATAAATGTCCAGAAATCAACTGGAATGCCGATGATCTGGCAGAGGAATACCAACTATTCAAACAACGGATGGATCTTTGGTTCGAGGATCAAGGATTCTCGGACAAGGCAAAGAAAGCAATGAAAATCACCATAGCGGTAGGCGCTGAGGGCCTACGTAAGCTGAACAAATCTGGGCTATCACCAGAAGACAAGGACCCTGACAAACTGTGGACAATGTTTGATTCTAAAATCAATATCAACATAAATATTAGAGTCCACAGGTTGAACTGATGCGGTACCACCAGAAACCAGACGAATCATTGGATGACTTCGTAGGTCGTTGTAGAGACAAGGCGAAGAAATGTGACTTCGAAGAACTAGCAGAGCGCGTAATAGAGCTAGCCATCTCTTCAACCCCTATTGAACCTTTTAGGAAAGAACTGCTTGAAAAACCAAAAGGTTTCGCCATTAAAGAAATTGTTAAAGAGGGCTGCAAATATGAGGCATTAGCTATTGGCGGACAACGCTTCAGCAACTAGCCAACATACCTGTCGGAATTGATGAAGTACATGTACAGCGACAAACATGCCAATCTTGTGGACTTAACCACCCACCAAGACGATGCCCAGCTTATAACGACAACTGTCAGAAATGCGGAAATATCGGCCACTGGGCCAAAATGTGCATGACTAGACAGAGGGATTTCAGTATTGGTCAGAGAGGATCCCCTAGTGGTCGGAGTCAGAGCAGAGGACGCAGTAACTACAGAGGCAGAGGACAAGGACGTCCCCGAGGACGAGGACGCTCCCGAGGACAGGGTGCCACATCCATCGACTATGATCAAGAAGAAACACAAGAGTATGAAGATCAAAACGACACAGCAGAAGATCTCGTAGAGTTCTATGGGATCCGTGTATCGAATTTAAACATGGATAGCATCAACGAAAAGAAAAGTTGTCCGCACAATCGATATAGGGTGTCCTAGAAAACAAGGACAACACCGATTAAAGTTAAAGGTTGATTCTGGAGCCTGGGCAACACTCTGCCTTGGAGAACCTTCAGCATGATGTACCCTGGGAACCAGTGGAAGGACGTCATCCAACACACCAACAACAAGTTGGAAGCATGGTATTGAAATACCATGCAGAGGATACGTGGACCTGAGGTGCAAATATGGCACCCATCCGAAGTGGACCTGGCACCGGTTCTATGTCGTAGATGTGGACCGCCCAGCACTCATGGGTTTACCAATGTGCCGGTCACTCACGGTTTTGACCATATGAAGTTACCAAATCGACCGAATTTAATGCTTTGTTTTAATTATCAATGTGCATTATTATGTCGGGTTTTTTAAAGAGTTGTAGTTGTTTTTTATTGCTTGTTATATTGCTTGTATCTAGGGGGTTTTTTTTATTGTAAAGCGCCTAGAGGCCTTTGCTGGTATTTCTGCGCTATATAAGAGCCTATTTATTATTATTATTATTATTATTTACAAAACCAATCAATTCTGTGAAATACCTCATGAATCGCTACCCAGATAGTTTTGACACAATTGGCAGCTTCAAAGGTGAAGCCAAAATTCTTATTAAGCCAGACGCAAAGCCAAGCACTGACGCACCAAGAAAATACAACGTCCACATAAAACCAAAACTTAAGATTGAACTTCAGAAAATGGAAGACCTCGTTGTCATCAGAAAAGTAAACAAGCACACAGATTGGTGCAGCTCCATAACCAGATTAACCACAAGTGTGAAAAAAGATGGATTCCTCCGGATATGCCTTGACCCGAAGAGGCTAAATCAAGCCATCAAACGATGCCCCCACAAAATACCAACGCTGGAGGAACTTAATCCTGAATTTGCAAAAGCAAAGTTCTTTAGCAAGCTCGATGCAAAGGCTGGCTACTGGTCAGTACATCTACACCAAAACTCACAAGATCTCACCACGTTCCGCACACCATTTGGAAGGTATTGCTATACGTGGCTACCCTTTGGATTGTCAACCAGCCAGGATATATTCCAAGAGAGGATGGACACGATATTGGAGCAGACGCAGTGATGTGTCGGAATTGCTGACGATATTGCAGTGTTTGGCCAAACTGAAGAAGAACATGATCGCAACATGATAAAGGTTAATGGAAGTCGCCAAACGTGAAGGCCTTGTATTCAACAGCAGTAAATGAGTCATCAAGGCAAAACAGATCGACTTTTTCGGTTCTGTGTATACCAGCAATGGCATCACACCTGACCCTGCAAAGGTAAACGATATCCGTAAGATGCCTACATGTACACCCCAGGACAAGGAGGACCTCCAGAAGTTCCTGGGAATGATAACTTACCTAGGCGCCTTTATACCGAATCTTGCTGAACGAGCACACCCATTACGTGATCTGCTAAAAAAGAATGTACCATATGTTTGGGACGACGACCACCAGACTACGTTCGAAGGGCTCAAGCAGGGACTTTCAAGCGAGCTGTATCCACGAATGTGAGCCTACAATGATCCGTCAAAGCCTGCAGTAGTAGAAGTCGATGCTTCACAAAAGGGACTTGGAGCATGCCTACTTCAAGATGACAAACCTGAGTCTAACAATAGCGCAGAGCAACTACTCAAACATCGACCGAGAAACACTAGCCATAGTGTTTGGTGTCACACGACTTCACACATACCTGTTTGGGAAGAAATTTACAGTAATGATGGATCACAAACCCCTAGAAATGATATGGGGAAAGCCTTTGTCTAGTGCGCCACCAAGGCTGCAACGGTTACTATAGTCAAATTGCGTGGATATGACTTTACAGTCAAATACAAGCCAGGCAACAGTATGATATATGCTGATGTACTCAGCAGACTTCCCAATCCTGATAACAACAAAGAAGTGCCACACGTTGGAATACGGTATATGAAATAAGTTACAACGATGGAAATATTCAGAATATCGACATGATAAACTTCGGACCAAGTAAACAAGATAACATACAGAGAGACACTTCCTTTGGACCCCACCCTACAAGTAGTTTGGCAGGTTATTAATCAAGGATGGCCCGATACCATCAAGGAAATCCCAACAGAAATACGGCCATACTGGACCTTCAGAGATGAGCTTTGGTGTATCAAACGGAGCCATATTTAAAGGGAAACAGGTTATTTATTATACCTGAATCATTGAGACGAGACATCCTTAAACAGCTGCATCAATGTCACCTTGGAATAGAGAAACAAGAAGGCTAGCTCGAGAATCAGTATATTGGCCAAATATAAATAAGGACATTGAGAATCTTGTCAAAACATGTGCCGCCTACCAAGAAAACCAGCCGAACCAACAAAAGGAACCACTAGACCATATGACATTCCTTCAACCCCCTGGACCAAGTTGGCCACAGATCTATTTACCATTGATGGGGATCACTTTCTGCTGATGATAACGGACTACCATTCTAAATACCCTGTCCTGAGTGAGTTGCCCAGTACAAGAAGCGACTGAGACGATTGCACATGCAATGTCAGCAGTGTTCAGCTTACTGGGAGCTCCGGCATCCATTGTCTCTGACAATGGTCCACAATACATAGGGAAACCTTTCCAAGACATGTGCGAAAAATGGGACATCAAACACTACACCTCGTCCCCACGGTATCCACGCTCAAATGGCCTTGCAGAGAGAACAGCAAGGACCGTAAAGTCACTGATCAAGAAATGCAGAAGAACTAAGCAAGACCTCCAGATTGCCATGCTTCATCTGAGGGCAAGACTCATATAAAGCAACATTCCATCTCCAGCTGAGATTCTGTTTGGAAGACCCTTGAGGACGACGCTTCCCAGCTACCACCAGCCGAAATCCCTGCAGAAATCAACCGAAATGTTCCAAAAGCTCCAAGATAAGAGATACAGAATGAAAACAGTGACAAACATGCAAGACCTCCACTTCCGCAGCTACATGTTGGGCAGAAGGTCTTTATCAGAGACCCGGATCGTCAAGGTTGGGAACCTGGGGAGGTTTCAAAAGTATGTGCCCTGCCACGGTCGTATGAGGTTACCACTCCAAGCGGGTATACACTTAGACGGAACCAGTATCACCTCCGCGAGAAGCTAGAAAGTCACACCAAGGCAAGAGAAGATACCATCAAGGGAAAGAGCCGAACCCAAATGTGTGAACCCCGCAGAGCCATTTGACTCGCAGTCACACACAAAGGCAAACAATCCCGCGCATCACCAAGACTTAAGTCGGGCCGGCCAAAGCCAAGTATTGAATCCAGATACAGAGAAACAGATCACCACCCGATCTGGACGTGCCAGTAAGAGACTTGTGCGCTTCAGATACGAGGACTAAACCACACCATACCCTGGACTATCGCATTGATTGGACAGATGTGTTACACCAGCACCCCATACCTGTTGCCCCCCTGGTGTTTGTCTATGTTTATACGTTTTAAAACCCTTTAACATTTTTGCCAAACAAATAACAGCTTACTGAATCTCACAAAATCTTACGTTTATATTTTCTATCTTGAGGCAAAGTCTAAGCAATTACTGAATCTCACAATATCACTCGAGATGGTTTGTGAGATTCAGTAATTCACCAGGAAAAACAAAACCATGTCAGACCTGTAGGCAGATTACTGAATCTCACAAAATCACATTTTGATCAGTATTGTAAGATTTTGTGAGATTCAGTAGCTCTGTATTGGACACACACTGTAAGATTTTGTGAGATTCAGTAATTAATTGTTAAGATTTTTCTTCGAGATAGACATTTTATGTAGCTATATCATAGGTTTAGGTTTAGGGTTAGGGGGTTTATTCTACCGTAATTTCTAGCATAAGATGCAAAGGTAAATAGATTCTACTGTAATATAAGGCACAGGGATACAAATTAAGTTTTGTTTGTAATGTAATGACGTCCTGTCAAGTCATGTCAGATACATTTGGGTTGTTATTTTTATGTTTTTTTTCTTTGTTTTTTGCACCTTTTTTTTTGTATTTTTGAAATATAATGCCTCGGTAATTCCAACGATATTGACAATATGTGATTTCAGACCTGATCCTTCAGGAGCCCCGATCCTTCGGGATCAGGTCAACTACTATCGGTAATTCCAACTAATGATAAACCCCAGTCATCATTGTGAGATTTGGTAGCGGATTCTGTACAGTGTACACCTTTATTACTCTGTAAATGCCCTAATTGTCCTATACCCGAGTAAGGGTTTGACGTTCATAGCTAACATTGTCGCCCGAGCTCATGGTGGGCATTAGGGTCTTGCCACAGCCATCTTGGTTGGCAGGCGTAATAATTGGAGAAAGTGATGTCACTAAATTTTGCAAGTTGATTGGCGGGATTTGCCCGCAACAAGACGGGCGAATCTCGATAAATTTTTTTAAAAAAAATGGATTTATCTGTTTTCATTTGTGCCGGTACCCTGCTAAAAATTGTTGAAGAGTATCCAAGTTTTTATTTGTGCCGGTACCCTGCTAAGTCATGTGATAAAATGGCGGGAAAGGTTCATGGTTCAAATCATTGTTTTAATTATCATGTGATCAAAGTGCGGGAAGAGTTCAATAGTCATGTGATCAATTGCGGGAAGAGTGATAGAATTGCAAGTTCGTTAGTTTTTGAACTTGACGGGAATCGCGAGACTTATGTCCAACGTGAACGCTTCTACCATGATCCCCATATTTTTGGTGTTTTTTTTAGGAATAAAGATCTAAAAATGGTAGATCTATAAATCCAATTTTTTTTTTTTTTTTTTTTGTTGGCTCCAAACTGTCCGTGTCTGATAAAAAAATGAAAAAAAAGTTATGATAAATAACAGGAAAATAGAAAACAATTCCAAAAAGTATTAAAAAATCTCGGATTCACGGTAGTCCTTCATCACCTTTTTTATATATTTATTTACAAATGGCTAGAAAGTGTCAAGCCGTCAAATCGAATACTACTCAGCAATTGACGTTCTTCAATTCGACGACGACGTGCCATGTCTACCCTTACTTTACATATACAGAGCTCAGACAAACCCTGTATAGCAGGGATAAACCCGTTGGGGGCATGACAGGGGACACAGGATTCTAGTCTATTGTGAATGAATATGAATATCTACTCCGACTCTGGATCTTCAATGTTGGGCACACCATGGTGCCAACGCAAAAAGCATGGGTCCTGTGGATCTGGGTTTCTTTTGCACAAGTGTACACCACAGGTCTTGCAACCATATCTTGATGTCCTCTTTCTGCCTGTTTCTCCAACACGTCCAAGACGATCACAATGCATGCACATCCGACCCCATCCACCCATGCGCTCCAGCTTATGGCCTGGTGTGGCATCTGGCAATGGTGCGCCTGGATACTGCCGAGGGCGATAATTATGTTTGCGATAATCTCGATCAGCCTCGGAGTACCCATCGATCAAGGCTTCCGCAATGTCCATGACAAATTGGCTGTGGCGTATCCTGCTGTGCTCATTGTTGATCCCGTGGTCTTCATTGCGATGGTGTTGGTAGCAAATCCATGCATTTACCCTGCAGACATCTATTACAAAGTAGAGTAGTTGCTTCCACCATTTTTTCGACTGTCGGGCGACGGTGTGATAAGATCGGAGTTGATCTGCCCGATCCACACCTCCCATGTATTTCTGGTAATGGATCATCTGCTTAGGTGCAGGGATGGTGTGTTCTTGTCGACGCTGGATGCCGTCTATACTGAAACTTCTGACGACTTCATCACTCCGGCCATCTTCTTTTCGCCTGTACGCATTATGTCTGGTAGACAACATAGAAGTTATAGATGAGTCGTTCCATAGCGTGTACGTTAGATCTCCATTTTGCCTAAAGTACATAGTACCACGCTGAGTCTTTTTCATGTTGTCAATGTGCTCAGCCCTGTGGACACCAGCTTTTCTTGGATTCTTGCTAAGATCACAGGCCAGGCCTCTTGCCGACATCTTGATCGAACCAACAAGGTATGTTGCACGAGCCAGAAGATCGCGAGCCAGCATGACGGACGTGTACAGCTTGTCACAAAATATAATGTGATACACATCTAGAAATGGCGCCAAGACTCTCATAGATATGTCCCGCATGGTGCGATTGACTCTATTGATTTCCTGCGTAGCGAAATGGCACATATATCCACCAGTTGTGCAAACAGCATAGATCATAAATCCAAACCGGGTGGGCTTCATCGGAATGAATATCTTGCGTAAAGGCGAGTTATTTCCTTTATATCCCACCATCGCCTCATCTAATGCGAGCTCCCGGCCCGGCTTGTAATTCTGTCTGCAATTGGCCAGTACTGCGTCCCAGAGCGATTGAAGGGGGTACAAAGGATGACTCCGCATGTGGAGGTACTGGTGTTGCTTTTGTTCGGCGGTGTCACCGGGCCACGTCTCAGGGTCGTCGGCTGGTCGACAACAGCTAAGGTGGCTTTGTATATTCTGAAAACGTGGTCGACTCATGGTCCGTTTGATGAGGGGGTTGGTGAAGCCTGGACGGTTACTCCAATAGTCTATATAGTTGTTCACCTTGGTCAGGGACATTACCAGGAGGATCCCGATGTAGGCCTTCAGTTCATCAATGTTGACCCGCTCCTCTTCGGCCGCCACCAACTTCAGATTAGTCCATGTTACTATATTAGCTAACACCGCCAGTGGGAAGAACTTCAGGAAGTAGTCTACAGGCTGCAAATTTCCTGCCTCAAATGTCGGCCCCTGCGGTCGCCCGCGAAAGTGGTGACGCCGTATCGGTGTTGCCTTACGCTTCCAGCCGTAGCGATCAGGTGCTGGATCGGGGTCAGCAGCAGTTGGTGGATCTGGGTCATTATCGCTGGCTGGTTCACGATACACAATAGGGTTGCGTCGCCGGCGTCTGCGTCGCAGAGGAGGGACATCAACGAGGTCAGCAACTCTGGCAGGAGCAGCAGGATCATCTCCATCTGAAGCTGGAGGATCAGCAACACGGTGGCGGCGTCTTTGTCGATGAGCAGGAGCAGGAGGATCAGCAACAGCATCTTGTGGACCATCACCATGATCATCAACTTCATTATCTGCTTCTACGCCAGTCATAGCATCACTATCACCTTCGCTCCCGGTACCCGAGTCTTCAAGAAGATCGTCACTTGGAGGTATGTCACTCCCGTCATCCACTTCACTGTCAGGTCTATCACTCCCGGTGCCGGAGTCTTCATGATCATCTGAACCTTCTGGTTCATCTTCAGGATCGGGTTGATGAACACGAATTCTAGGCATTCTTCTTCTTGGCAAGTCTCCTTCTCCTAACAGCCTTTGAAGACCAGCTATACCAAAATCTCTCACTACCCTGGCCTGTAAATCCCTGAGTTCACGGGCCATATCGACTTCGCTATAGGTAATGTGTAGGACGTACTCTTGGCAATGGATAATCGCAACAGAGAATGAACTCTTGATTTCAGCCCCTTTATATACCCTGGTAGGCTCGCATCCATGATGGATCACCATGGTTACAGCTCTTTTATTGGCTAAAAGTTCCCGCTCCATAATTGTAATTAATTAGAATAATTAAAAAAACAATGAAAATCATAAATCTCCCTGTTCCAAAATGGAACATTCCCAACTCATTATTAGCTTGTGTGCTTATTTTTTTTAGATAGGAATCTTCCACTTATTTGTTCAAGGTGCAAGGTGTGAAATTGGACAAAATAAATCATGTAGGCCTACATTTAGATTTCATATTATTGGACAAACGTAGTAATCTTCCACTTATTTGTTCAAGGTGCAAGGTGTGAAATTGGACAAAATAAATCATGTAGGCCTATATGTATATCTCCCATTCACTCTGATTTTTTTATTTACTTCAAATTACAGGAAACTTTTCAATAGCAGGGTACCAGCACAAATAAAAAACTTAGACACTTTTCAACATTTTTAGCAGGGTACCGGCACAAATGAAAACGGATAAATCCATTGGGTTTTTTTTTTAAAAAATTTTATCGAGATTCGCCCGTCTTGTTGCGGGCAAATCCCGCCAATCAACTTGCAAAATTTAGTGACATCACTTTCTCCAATTATTACGCCTGCCAACCAAAATGGCTGTGGCAAGACCCTAATGCCCACCATGAGCTCGGGCGACAATGTTAGCTATGAACGTCAAACCCTTACTCGGGTATAGGACAATTAGGGCATTTACAGAGTAATAAAGGTGTACACTGTACAGAATCCGCTACCAAATCTCACAATGATGACTGGGGTTTATCATTAGTTGGAATTACCGATAGTAGTTGACCTGATCCCGAAGGATCGGGGCTCCTGAAGGATCAGGTCTGCCCGTTGTCGGGCCTTGGGTCATTTAGTTGGAATTACCGATAGTAGTGACCTGCTCCTGTAAGAACCGGGGCTTCTGTAAGGATCGGGTCTGACATGGGTCTGACAGTCATTGGGTCATCCGTATCCTTATATCCTAATCCTAATCCTTATCCTTATCCTAATCCTTATCCTAATAGTAATATTACCTTATCCTAATCCTTATCTCAAAATTACCTTATCCTAATCCTTATCTTTATTTAAACTAATCAGCATACTTCTCATACAAACAGAATCTCACAATACTTGCTGGTGGTAATGATTTTACAATACCTGCTGGTGGTAATGATTTTACAATACCTGCTGGTTAGGAATCTCACAAAGTCCTACATGTACTTGGATGCAGCACATATTACAATTACTGAATCTCACAAACTGTTACAAAATTCTTATAAAACTATCTTAATTAAATCACTACACCACTTACTGAATCTCACAAAATCTTACTGAAGGCCAATGGTGAGGTTTTGTGAGATTCTGTAGCTAAAGGGTTTTAAGGTAACTCATCATACTCCTCAACTGGTACTGCTCCGGATTTAAAATAATGTTCAACTCCGGCGTTGATTACTTGCCCTCCATGAGTATTCATCGACTTGTGCTGACAGTCCCTCACCGCAATGTGACAAACTTGTCCACACGAATATAAAACGAACTGGATTCCGTGAACCTCTATCATCACCACCATTAGACAACGATAACGGCGATATGGCGTCAATACTTCTCTTTGACACTTGCTCTACAGACCGTACATTCATTATCTCAAGGTGTAATTTTCTCTCCAAATCACCTACAGTAGCTGCCATTCGAGCCTCAATCAAGTCATTCTTCAATGGCATGTCCCTTGCTTCCACCGTCCTGTTATATATGCTACCGTCTTTGATCGCCTCCTAGAAAGTTCAGACTTGGAAAATGACTCTACAATCTCTGCCTTCATAATTGCGCTCCATCCAAGGTCTCAGGGGCAGCACGGAACAGCTCTTTCCTTAAACTCCGGATATGCTATCGCTCTCTTGTAGTGTCTCTTGCTATCCTATCTCGCTCCACTTTATCCGTCCGTGGATGTGCCAACGCAACTAATCGATTGATGTCTTTCCCCAAGTCATAAAGATTTTCTCCAGGCATCATCTGTTCCCGATTATTCAATTCCATAAAATAATTCTCCAAGCACCGTCTTGGTCCGAACTCTTTCACTATCATCGCCACCATCTCATCATAAGTCAATTCCCCGGGTGAAACATCATTTACACTCAGCACCAAACAGCGCATCACCTTGGCAGTTAGTATATAATGGTATGGCTGCTTCACTATCCGACCATCTGTTGAATCTCCGACAAGCTTCAAACTGTTCCAAGGACCCTTCGCAGTAAGCTTTGGCGGTTCCACCTCACGTCTCCTTGGGCCGGATACATCTTCAGATTCACTTTCATTCCATTCAGCACTCTTCTCGAGTCACGTTTCGATGTAGGCCTACGATAGTCGAGTCTCCGATCTCTATTCTTTTTCAGGACCATGTCCATGACCATGGTACATGCCGATCACTTGTTCTTCTTTCCCTACAACGTTCCTTCCGATGCATTCGGTCAATGGAGTCACGTTTCTCAATGTTTCTCGGGACTGAAGGCTTAAATGAACCACTGTCACATCTGTGTATGCTACTAGCGTGTTTCTCATCCTTGTTCACTCGTTTTCTCCTGACTAGCCTTTCATGTTCACTCTTGGTCTTCCTTTCCACCTTGTCATGGGCTTTCTTCTCCTGATGCTCTGTTGCTCACTTCAGTGTACGTCGCCGTCTACTTTTTCTAGATACCAAGAGTTCAGGCGACACCATTTCATGTTTTGGTGCGTTGCTAACTCGTATGACTTTGGCAGCCGTCCGACTCTTCCTGACCAATCCTCGTGAAATCATGTCATGCTTAGGTACAACGCTAACATGTCTTTCTTCCTTAGCCATCCGTTTCTTCCTAGTGGTGGACTTTTCTCTTTTCAACTTGCTGTTTTTTACTTTCAACTACTGTAATTGTTTTTCCAACGCTGACAGTTGCATTGACGTTGACGTTCTTCAATTTTTAGTCTAGTATCCTCCAACAGTGCCTTCTGACTTGAATCTGTAAGTGTATCCGTACCACTATCATCTGGTGTTCTAGGATTTTTCCTTAGTTGCCGTCTCTTCATAAAGATCTTCCTCCAGCATCCTTATGAGCCAACCTTTCATCTTCTGACATCGAACTGTATCTGTCCTTGAATCTCACTCCAACCGTCATCCTTCGATTCAATTTATGTTCTACGCCACTAGCGCCCCATACACTTCCGGTAGAATCAAATGGTCGATCAATACAGTCACTGTTGAATTCAGCTTTTGATATACTTTCGTCCAGAGTGGAATCATCACACGAGTCCATTTGACTTTCTGAAGAATGTTCAGTACCATCAACGTTGTGAGAGTCAACTACTTCAACGTCCAACTCACTTTCGTCCACTGACTGATCTTCACTTGAACTCCATTGATCTTCTGACGAGTCCCAATTGCGTCCATCACTGGTGTGCTAGCCAACAACTTTAACGTACAACCCCTTTTTCATCCACTAACGGATCTTCACTAGAATTGCATTGATCTTCTGAAGAGTCCCAATTGTGTCTAGAACCATTAGTGTTATACGAGTCAACGACTTTAACGTCTGACTCACTCGCGTCCATAGACCAATTTTCACTGCTACAACTTGATTATCTGTGATCTCCATAGGCCTTCATATACGCCATCCTCCACTTTCCTTTTCAATCGCCACCGTCCGCCATCTGGCAGTCCGATCATTCACAAAAATAAGCAATCCCACCGCTGCCACCACTTGTAGCGGGATCGGGACGCTTAATTTCTTTCTGCAATCATAACGGGATGCATCCCTTTGTATTACTACGCTTTATTCTGTACAGCGATACCATATAATGTGTACATCATCTGTCGTCTATGCATCCCATTATAGTTGCATAAAGAAAATACGCACCCAGGAGTCTCTGTTTTACAACTACCGTATTGTAATAAGATACGGGAGGCCCCTGGTGGAAAAGGGAGTCCCTTAGTGTTACATTTAACCAAAAGTTGAGTCCCTGAGTCCGGGCTATATTTCTTAGTGTTTTTAACTGATTTTGGTACCCAACTATCGCACCTTTTCTATCGTTATTTGTTTTATTCGCCATCTTCTTGATGGAAAACAACTTGATGCAGGCTTGATGTCAAAGGTCATAGTTGCTCGAATCAACATCTCTCTGCTTGAATCTTGGTCCAGAGTCGTTGTGCGAATTACAGAAATCTTCGTGCAATTCATACAACAATTGTACAATAGCCATTTCCATTTGGGAAATTTGAAAATGGTCGAAACTGGTGACAGTCGCTATCACGACAGATACACAGACTGCGCACGGCCAGCGGCCAAGTTAGCACGTGTAAATCATATACCTATATGTCGTGACCATGGCAATTTCCCAGTGATTTAGAAATGTGTTTTTTTTTTTTTTTTTTTTTTTTTTACGGACAGCTTTAATGAATTTATATTGTGACTCACAATATAAATTCATTAAAACTGTTAGCAAAGGATGGATATGTAATTTACAGAATTTCTTAAGGTTTCCATTTCCATACATCATCAAATTTAAGGAGGTCCCTTCAATTTTGAAGAAGAAGAAGACATTATAGCAAGTAATTAACTACAGGGCCAATGCACCGTTGGTACCGAAGGTATAGGAAATTGTGAACAATATAATTAAGCCCACTCACCTCCGGATTCGCCTTGGCACAATATTTATTTTCAAAGCATTTCTTCATGATGTCCAATATGAAGCCGCACGATCGCTTGGAATTCGTTGCTGTTGATGCCCTCTCAGCCAAAACGCCTTTTGGAATATCTCCAGAGGATCCGTGCCGTGGCTCAGCTGGTGATCCATTTCTCCGTCCATTTCTTTTCTCGCCGTTGTCGGTGGGTCCTGACATTTCAAACTGAGAACCAACCCTATATTAGCCTTGTGAAGACTTGAAATGTGTATAACAAGTAAATCGCGGCAAGGAGTTATTTATATAATATACTCCTTCATTATTCATACATCCTAAACTACTGACAGTGTAACTGTAAACAAATCCACACGTAACATGATAACATGGTAACGATCCGCTAGTCCGAAGAACCGCTAGTCCGACGGTCCGCTAGTCCGAAGTGCCGCTAGTCCGAACAGTAATTTTGCTATACCTTGAGGTCCGCTAGTCCGAAAATTAAATAAGGTCCGCTAGTCCGAATATAGGGCCCGCTAGTCCGAATTTTAAATAGGTTCCGCTAGTTCGAAAATGAAATACGGTCCGCTAGTCCGAATCTAATAAGGTCCGCTAGTCCGAATTTCAAATAAGGTCCGCTAGTCCGATTTTTTTTAAATAAGGTCCGCTAGTCCGAATTTTAAATGAGTTCCGCTAGTCCGAATTTAAAATAGGTTCCGCTAGTCCGAATTTTAAATAAGTACCGCTAGTCCGAATTAAAAAAAAGTTCCGCTAGTCCGAATTCTAAATAAGTTCCGCTAGTCCGAATTTCAAATAAGTACCGCTAGTCCGAATTAAACCTTGAAAATTTAATCAGCTAAAGAACACCTTGAAAATGTAATCAGTCCCATCGAGATAGGCCTTACGGATCCTTTTTGACGCCAGATTACCTTAAATG